>JADDOH010006789.1:0-53694 GCA_016648135.1 Agrypnia vestita | reverse complement strand
AAGGCACCAATACGGATAATATTATTGTTGGAATGAAGAAGGAATTCATCATCAAACCTGTTGTGCCTAATCGCGCTTATGTGTACCCATTGTGGATACATACTGGAGCCTTCTAATCAAATAGACTAATATAATAAGCTGTGACTACACAACCATAATAACTATCGAAACCGGCATAATTTGAAATAGAATGAATTTATAACAACAATACTGTAAGTAATTTGAATTTTATTAAATTCAGTCGAAGAATATCGCTCTGGCAAGTCAAACTCGCAAGTGCTGACAGCAAGAATACTTTTACAGTAAAGACAATGACATGTACATGCATACATGTGACATGTACAAGGTAAACATGTCCTCCGAGCTAAAGAAAAGTACAATCCGATCAGTCAGAGACAACCGTGATGAGAAGACCGTCGTCTCAGCCATCAACAAACTGTCCTACGTGATCTACTCTGACAAACGCACCAAAAATAAACGTTTCTCAAAAAAAAAAAAAATGCACGAGAGAATACGATGCGTTATTTCAATATGAAAAATAAGCAACAATCTTCTGAACAAAATAGGTTACCGTGTACCGAGAGTGAATAGGAGACACACACAAAAAAATAATTCGCTGATAATATTATAACAGATGTATTCTATATCGAGTGGATATTTCTGACCGAAAGCTCCAGAACTGATAGTAGATCCGAAGTACAGGGACACAGCGTATATACCAGGCCAGATAGCAGACCTGATATACCAGTGACGGAAGATTCGAAGGATGCATATTGGACGCAAAAAACGTCATTATAATAAAAATATTAAATATAGAAAAGTTTGATTGTCAGTTGTATACAAAACAATTTCAAACTGTCAATAAACTGTCTTATTCTTGATCAAATTGAAAAATATTGAGAAATTGATTTGGCACTATGCATATCCTTTACAACTTCTTGCCCAGCTATACTGTGGAGCCCCAGAGGTTGTCTGTCCAGGACGTCAGTCTTTGGCTGCTAATGTTTCTGCCTTTGGAAAAATCTTTCTTATTTCTAATGTAGATAGCATCGATTATTCATAAAGCATCAGAGGATGTGTGTCCAGGGCATCACCCTTTATCTGCTAATGTTTCTGCCTTTGGAAAGATCTTTCCTATTTCTTATGTAGGTAGCATCAATAAAGAACTGAAAGAAGAGGAAAACAGATTCAAAGAAAGGATGAAAAGATATTTTAATAACATTTTTTATATTATTTTTTGTATTTTTCAAAATTTGCAATATTCATGAGTAAGTAAACCTAAATATAACAATGCTTCATATATATACAAGTTGTCTCATAGTTAGTGGCAAAAACATTACAGGAGTCTTCTTCATTTAATTTCGAACAGAAAATATTTTTTACACTTTGGGTGAAATGTCGACATTTATGGAGATAAGCGACATCAAAGTTTGCAATTTTACTATCATGAAAATACATTATATTGAATACTTAAAAATTAATTCACTTAGATAAAAGTCAGATAATCGGCCATATTCTGAAAATAGCATATTGGGTTCTTAAGATTGTTTTCCAATGCCTAATAGAAGAGAATAAAAATAAAAAAGACACAGGTATACGCCGGCGTTTGTTTCTTTTAGTTTCTACTTGAGATAAAGAGTGAGAAAGAAATACATGGCGGTTATTATGAATACAACATGTCACGTAATTAACGCAATCCCTGAAAGTACTTTGTTAAGAATCGGCTACTGGTCTAAAATGTTCAAGCAACCATGACCTAATATCAATAGTTATGTAGATATGCAATAAAAAGGTTTCCATTTTTTTTTCAATATTTCTGACTTATTTTTTGCAAAAAGTTGAACTATCATTACAGTAACTTATATCGATTATGAAAAATACATTTGCTTCAAAACAACTTAAATAAAATGATAAAAACATTACAAAAATTGAAAAAAGTTTTTTTTACAAGGTTTTCATCATTTCATGTAAGTTGTATTGAAGTAAATGAATTTTTCATAATCGATATAAGTTACTGTAATGATAGTTCAACTTTTTGCAAAAAATAAGTCAGAAATATTGAGAAAAAAAATGCAAACTTTGATATTGCATATCTCCATAACTATTAATATTAGGTCATGGTCGCTTGAAAATTTTAGACCAGTAGCCGATTCTTAACAAAGTACTTTCAGGGTTTGCGTTAATTACGCGACATGTTGTATAAATACGAGTACAACGCGACAATGTAAGATTTTAATTATTAACATAGTCAACTATTGACATCACAGTAACTGACTGTAGGTAGATATTTTTTTTAATTTTCTTCCACATATGTAGGTAGTATGTTTTTCTTCACATGTTCTTTCATGCCCATTCCGGGACTGGTTTTACAGAGGATTAGCAACAAAAATGCCACAATCCATTGACAAAATTTAGCTAAATATTTTTAAACCGGACGTTTTCCAGATTTTAAAATTAATAAGTTTTAGATAAAATTTATTTATTTTTATTTATTTATTTATTTATCTTCATCTCACTAGGAAGAACCTGTGCCGAGATGAGCAGCTGAACAATATAGTGAGAACAAAAAATAATAAAAATATACAACAAAATACTATATAACTATAAAATTAATAAATTAATTAATTGAGTATATAAATATAAAATGTGGATAATAAGAACAGTATATATTGTAAAATACAAAAGCAATAGTGAAAGTAGAGTAATATATATAAAAAATCATATGCATGGATAGTAACAAAATGTTTATATTTATTTATTTATTTATTTAATGTTTATGGAAGACCAACAGCACAAAAAAAAAAAAAGCATAGAAAACATTGATACAATATAGATGGCCAATTACAGGTCTCCACATTTAGAATATATAATAATAGCATTATAATAATAGCACAGTTAAAAGTATAATATAAGAAAATTCAATGAATGTTTGTGTATATTAAATAGTGATAAGAAATGAAGTTTAATGAGCAATAAATTATGACCTGTTTTCGGCAGTTGGGTATTTGTGCAAATGCAGGTGACAATAATGTCTTCTCCAATGTAAAAAGTTAATAGTAGGGTGTCCACACTGACTTGACTTGACTGAATGCTTCTAAAACACACAAACCAATGTACAAATGCTTATTCATTGTGACATACCTTTTGTTCTTTTAGTGCAGCTTCGCTTCACATCTTCGTATGGTACTTAATACTTCAGGATCTCACAACGACCGTGGTCGCTCGTTCAGCCTCATAAGTATTTTGCAATTGCACCTTCTAGCTGACCAGGGTATCACCGGGCATTGCTTAAATAAAGTCTGCAATTAAAAAAATAGAGAAATTAAAATTAAATTAAAAAAATGGAAGAAAAAGTAATACATAATAAAGTAAAACACTGGAAATCAATTTAGTTTTATTTATTACCAAAGAAAGTCCTGAACGCAAATTGAATTTTAATACCATTCTTAACTTTATAGTCGCCAAATGTCTTTTGAATATTCCACACTTATTATTGAATTATTCCTTAATTCGCACCAATTAACGCCGTCTCTATTAGATCACTTCTGATATACTCCGTTCAATGTTCGTTCGCAGAAACTATTCGCCCAGAATCCTTTATTCACTTACTAATATCGTATGTTGTAATACCATGAATCACTGATCACGCTGGTTAGCCCGATAGTATCACAGAGATGTCGCCTTGTTAACATCACAAACTGAATTGCCTGAACCCGCATTGCGTATCTCCTTATATAGCAAAAATTCCTTTGAAAGGTTTATTCTAGAGGTAACGAGAAACATGTGGAACTTTTTAGTAACTAAGAATATTTTCGACATAGTTTTTTACTAAGGCGATGGAATTTCGTAAAATTCTCTAGAGATAGCGCAGTCACGTATGAGTGACCCCGGATGGTCTGCAGTCAGACGTAATCATCATTAGACGCATCACGTAACACCGTTGTTTATTTTCAGCACTCAGTACATACTGTCGCTATATCATATTTATTGAACAATATTGTCAGATATTCGTTTATGGAGCTATGCGTTACGTTTGTTGGTCTCGGATATTTCTTTACCTAAATGATATATTTGTTCGATCAGGAATTCACTTGCCTAGTGCTCAAATGGTTAGAAATTTATGTCTCATTCCGGGAGACCACTAAATTCGTCCTATTTTTATAGTGCAAGCATTTAACTTAGTTTAAAAATAATAATATTATTATTCATTTTAATTAAAAGGCATATTTTAGTCTTCTATAGTAATACAAGGTATCTCACACATAGTAGCAACTTCAGGAGAGTCTTAATTTATACCCTAGTATTAAATCGTAAAGTTTGTATACAATGTTTGGAAAAGGCACTACACATGTTTGTCTTGTTTCATTTGTCAGCCATCCACCTAATTCTATCTTCAAATAAAGTTGTGACAATAAAGTAAAACTTATGAAAATTACAATGATAACTATGCGACACGTATCTAGTGTACGAATCTATATATTTTTAAATATCAATTTCATATTACCTATTAAGTATTTTTTCCTAAGTGTTCACTACTAAGAGGTTGTCGTTATATAATTAAGACATATAACACTATTACAAAAAAATACTAAGGTGTTTCAAAAGGTTATACATTATGAATATGATTTTATCAAGTGTTTTGAGTCAGAACCAAATGTTTATCGACATTGGATTGTATTATAAATTCTAGATAATTTAATCTGCCTAATATGACATTTTAAATTACAGACAGTAAGGGATAATAAGAAATGTCAGTACTAAAAAAACATAGCGATTATATTGGTGACAATAAAGATTTGTACAATGACCTTGAAGCTGTTACCCCCTAAAACGCAGAGAAAGTGTAACAAAATAATGTGGAGACCTGTAATTGGCCATCTATATTGTATCAATGTTTTCTATGCTTTTTTTTTGTGCTGTTGGTCTTCCATGAAAATTAAATAAATAAATAAAAAAATTAAAAAAACATTGTTCTTAAAACTTTTGGTAGTCAGAAGTCTTAAGTCCTTTAATGTTTATGCTAAAATCTAAAGAATTTACCCCACAAATGTCTTTTGCATATCTTCCAAGTTTTCAACCAAAATTACACAACACAACTATAATATTCGGTGTGGAACAAGTTCTAATTGACTGATATTTGAAAATACATAAGAAATTTAACTTCTAAACTAAGCACATGCAACTCTTCGCTGGCCAAATAATATATCAATAAAATAACGTGATCTGAGCATCCTGTGTATAAATAAGTTTTTGTTTACTGAAATTACATGTCAACCTCATATAATTTAAAAATCACTTTTATGTTACTACCCGGGTACCTGGGTACCCACTTTCGAGTTCAAATTTAAGGGGTTACGTGTAGTCAGGATTTTTAAAAAATCAAAAAAAAATTTTTGGTATTTTCTTAAAGCAAAATGTTTCAAAAATATTGTGTGAATATCAACTCGATCCGGTTATTAGTTTTAAAGATATCCAACGATAACTGTAGGGCCCTCTGCTGCCGCCCGTATTGACACGCGGATGGTACTAGAGCCGGCCGGGCTGACAAACGGAATGACAAACCACTAAGAAGCACTGATGGACACCGCGAGGCACTACTCGCAACACAAGGGTCAAGAATCGAGATTCTATCGTGGTCCAGTATTAATAATTTTATTTGAAATTTTCGGTATAGTTACTTAAAATATAGTGGAAAACATTGGTATTATGTATTGAATCATCAAAACATTAAACAACCGTTCAAAAATTTTTTTAAAAATGTCTATTTTTTTGCGCCTCTAACTACACGTAACCCCTTAAATAAATCATTTGAAAGGGGGGGAAATAAAGAGAAGACGAACATTTCTTTGAGAAGTAGTGACCTTCAAGGAGCTATTTAACCACTGTCTAAATATCAATTTGTGAGATCCAAAATAGAATAATAATATGGGGGAACGTCCATCCAGGTTGAGTGCCCGGGCACCTTGGGTAGAAACTAGTACGAGTAATACCAGGTAGTAGCATAACTGTTAAACAACTACCCAACATTGGTAACAAATACTATCAAGTATAATTAATTAACTACTACCTGCTTCAAAATCATGCAACATATCAACAATCCCTATGTAAGCTCAAACATCTAACAAAAATGCATTTCTGACTTCTTTGTACCAATTCATAGAAAATACTCTTCTCTGCAGTATAAAATAACATAAAAAATGTTTCTCCTTTTTTCAGAGAAAAAAACCGACATAAAAGAAGAATAACACTAATTTTCTATGTAAGGCCTCAGATACACATGCTTATTTAGTGGCACGTGAGCATGCGCAGTATCGACCTTCTCTAGGCCTTGCTCATTAGTGGCATGTGTGTACGCACATTGCTAGTAATGAGCATGCCACTAGCCATACAACCGCCGGTTGATTTATGAGCATGCCACTAAGTGGCATGCCACTAAGTGGCATGTGTATCTGTACCTTAAAGCCAAACTTCAAACAGTTCTCTGATAATATTTCTTTTTTGTAGATGTTTTAGTTTATGTAGGGAACGTCTATGTAATCCATTGGCAACATCACAAGAATCAAAATGGCAGCAACTATCAAATAAAACAACTTTTTTAACAAAAAAGTCTCAAAAAAAAAGTTTCTTCAAAGATTTGTCTGAATTTTATTTCAAGTTCAGAAGGTATTCTTTTTTGTAGAAAATATAAAGTACCTACTTATATAAATTTTAGACATTTTTTAAGCCATAAAATTTTATGCACTTTTTAACAGTGTTTTGTGACATAGTTTACTAGGAATGCCTCCAAAAACCACATTCTAGATTAATATAAGCTTTGCTGCATTAATTGAATCTCATGGCTAGTAGTTTTAAAAAAATTATAATAAAATAAATATATTCTTTCTAATAAGAATCCAGCTTGTTCAACCAAATCCAATCCCTGCCGACCTGAACATATAAGCCATCAGCGATTGAATATTGTGATTGCCTGGTTTGTAGTGTTTTGCCACAAGTTTAATTTCGGGATTATCGGGACAACTCTACCACATTCACAGAAAAAAATAATTGTTCAAAATAATAATAAAATACTAAAAAACTACAGCGATGCATAATAAAAATAATAAAAATCGAACACTCACCTTGACGCTAGATTCAATTCAAGAATCCAACGATCTCAAAACTGCAGACAGAAATATTGTTGCATTGCGTAAATAATGATTGACACCCTCCAAAATTTCGACGAACTGCGACCGAGCTGCGGACTTCAAGGAATCGCTTTGTAGATCACGCAGCAATTCTCAGCGTTACGAGTAAATATAATGCAATAAAACATTACTTTTATCCGTGAAATAACACGCCGCAGAAGCCCAGCTGAGCCCAGCCCGCCCCGGCAAGCTTCAAAAATGAAATGATCCGCGGGAAAATCACTGACGTGAAGTACTTTTTATAAGATCCAAGGCCGCCAACTTCATTTCCAGCACAACAGCAACGAAAACGCAGCACAAAGCAAAATAGAATAAAAAAATACAAGAACTTTGGGTCTGAATTACAAAAACAAAAAATCTGAACATTTTCTTCATTTGTGGGTAGCTGATAAAAAGATTTAAAATATGGAGATGAAATGTAATAGTTCAATAAGTGTACCATTAATAATAATTATTAAATCATAAAAATTACTTTCATTACACCTTTAAAAAATAGTTACATTTAAATTTTTAAACAGATGTCATACTTAGCGATGTGCGATGCGATGATAAAATATGGAATGACCTGACAGTAGGGTAACCGTAACAAAAACTTAAATGAACATCGCGGAAAGGCCTTTATTATTAAAATAAAACACAAATCACTTTGTTTTCACCACTATATTAGATTAAAAAATCTACATGTTTCGAGAACAATGTTCTCTTCATCAGGATTATTGTGTACTCAATAATCCTGATGAAGAGAACATTGTTCTCGAAACATGTAGATTTTTTAATCTAATATAGTGGTGAAAACAAAGTGATTTGTGTTTTATTTTAATAATAATGTCACCACAAAGTTCAAGCCTTCATACACAAGAAGAAAAAATATTCTTCGAACAGCCTTTATTATGTTTAATAGATTGGTTATCTGTACAGATATGGGCTGATGATGATGTTGATATTTACAAATGCAAAAGATTTTTGAAAACATCACGCGGAACACGATTTTACGGCATTTTTATTTGTTTTTAAAAAGAAAAACATTGTTTTTTTAATCTATTTTATTAATTTATTATTTATTACTATCACTGCCAACCTCACTAGATCAATGTCCTTAATTAGGGGTATACTTCAATACATATATTTTTTACTATATTCCCTTAGAATATATACAATAGACAAAACTATATTTAAATGACGCTCAAAGTTGTAAAAATCTACACTTATCATTGTCGATTATTTTATTGAGTTTCATGGAACGAATTAAAACTCATACTTACACAAATATAACCTCGAATATTTAAAATAATTGAGGCAAACAAAAACATTCTTAAATTAATAGTTCACGCGTAAGATAAGTCCTACTCTTAATATAGTATATTTTTGACGGACAATAGAGAATTGGTGGTGGCTTATGTAGTTGCCGCATTGCCACCCGCGCGTCCGAGGTTCGAGTCTTTCTCCAGTCGTGTAATTTATTTTTTTATCCTGATTGATTGATTGATTGATTAAGCGATTGTGTGATTGTTGTAAATATTCACTAGGTTGGCGGCAATTTAATTAATATAATTTTTAGTCTATCATGATATGGTAAATAACTACAATTTACTGCATAAAAACTTAAGCAATAGTTTATTTTAATAATATTATTTTATGAATTGATGCGCATCTTCGGACCGGTTCTAGAAAATGGACTTTGGCGCAGTCTTTACAGCAATGAGCTCTATACTCTGGGAAGACTTCAATGGCTGCTGGGTCATGTGGAGAGAATGTCCGAGCACCAAAGTCCCTGCTGAACTTAAGGCCAATAGGGCGAAGGAGCTTAGGAAGGCCAAAATTAAGATGACAACGTTCTCAAAGACATCTCTGCCTTGGAGCTTCGGAACTGGAGAGAGCTGGCACTAAACCGAGATGAGTGGAGGAAGATTCTTGAGGAGGCCACGACCCACCAAGTGTTGTAGTGCCAAGAGTGATGATGATTATTTTATGAATCATCATATATTGCTGGGATAAGTAAATTGAATCAAATAAAGCAGCAGAATTTGTTCAACGATATATTTTTATTTATTTGGGTTTTATGTTTGAAATGATATTGAACGCTGAAAGTTGATATCAGTAAAATACTATAGAAGTAAAATTATTGCTATTGATCGATTCATTTAGTACAATCATTTTTAGTTGGTAAGGTAAAGTACTAATTATTAAGAAATATTTTTAATAATAAAATTTATTTTTATTATTAAATTTAATAATAAAAAGAACAGGTATACATTTTATGTAACCTAACACGGCTTTTACCGTATTTTTTACAAAATAATTTTGACTGATTTTTAACACCAATTTTGATGAATACAACACCCTTCTGTCCTAACATAGAACTCTCGCCTCATCTACATTCGTAACGATTCTCAAACTCTCGTACTCATTGATTGTTGAGGCTTCTAACTTCAGGTTTAAAAACATCAGGTTTTTCTGGTCATTCCGAGTCTTCTGTAGATGGTCTGTATTTTTGGTGTCATATTCGCGTCATTTGTCTTTCTTAGCATCTTCTCCTTTCAATTCATTCCATTTGATCAAATTGCCTTAGCGACATTTTCTCAATTCTGTTCACTGTGCTAAGATCAGCTTTACATTTAGGTTAATTATTCTACCACAAGTATACAGGATGTCTCGTAGCTAGTAGGAAAAACTTCAGTAGTAGTAGTAAATTCTTCATTCAATTTGAATACAAAATATACTTTAGTTCTCGTAGCTAGTAGCAAATTCTTCATTAAATTTGATTACAAAATATACTTTACACATTGGGTGAAATTTTATTAGTTATGGAGGTAAGCGACATCAAAGTTTGCATTTTTACGATATTTTTGACTTATTTTCTGTAAAACATTGAACAATCACTACAGCAACTTATATGGAATATCAAAAATTCAACTGACAAAAAAATAAACCAAAAACATATTTTTCAAATTTCTGAAATATTTTAACCATTTTATTTGACTTGTATCAAAGCGAATAATTTCTTTTCATCAGGTGCGTTCTACATAGATAAAAATAAGACATTTTTCGGTTGTGTTGACAAGTTTCATTTATGAACATACAGTAAGTGAAAATGGCTACCTTGCAGGTGTAGGTGGAATGTCGGCAAATGTCAGCATTTGACATATTTTTAATTTCGAGTAATGTGTGCCGCATCAATTGAATAAAGGAATCGATTTTAAGTAAGTTTTATATGTCACGGCGGAGGTGTGTCCGCTGGGCGTTTTGTTTACCTTCAACGTCTCAATGTCGACGTCACCTTTGGTTATGTCAATTATTCCCTTCGACTCGAGTATGCTTGAGTTTTAACTTTTTTTCATTATTTTTTTAGAACATTGAGGATGTCGTCTTCCGCTATTTATATTTTGGACGTGAAAGGGAAGGTGTTGATTTCGCGGACGTACCGAGGCGACATAGAGCTCGGGGTGATCGACAAGTTCATGCCCCTGCTGATGGAGAAGGAAGAAGAAGGAATGCTGACGCCTCTTCTGCAAACGAGCGATTGTACATTTGCTTATATTAAAACTAACAACTTGTACATTGTGTCGACCACGAAGAAAAATGCGAACATCGCTTTAATATTTGTGTTTTTGTACAAAATAGTTGAGGTAATGACTGAGTATTTCAAAGAGCTCGAAGAAGAGAGCATTCGGGATAATTTTGTGGTAATCTACGAGTTGCTGGACGAACTTATCGACTTTGGCTATCCGCAGACCACCGACAGCAAGATACTTCAGGAGTACATAACGCAGGAGGGCCACAAGCTGGAGATGCAGCCCAGGATCCCGATGGCCGTGACGAACGCGGTGTCGTGGCGCTCCGAAGGAATCAAGTACAGAAAGAACGAAGTGTTCCTGGATGTCATCGAGTCTGTAAACCTGCTCGCCAATTCAAACGGCAATGTTCTACGAAGTGAAATTGTCGGAGCCATAAAAATGAGAGTGTACCTCTCCGGTATGCCGGAACTGCGCCTCGGCCTTAATGATAAAGTCCTCTTTGAAAGCACAGGAAGGGGCAAGTCAAAATCGGTAGAATTGGAAGATGTGAAATTTCATCAGTGTGTCCGGTTATCCCGCTTCGAAAATGATAGGACCATATCATTTATTCCACCCGATGGAGAGTTTGAACTCATGTCTTATCGGCTGAATACCCACGTGAAGCCTCTCATTTGGATCGAATCCGTTATTGAGAGGCACGCCCACTCCCGTGTGGAGTACATGATCAAAGCCAAATCTCAATTCAAGAGGCGGTCCACCGCTAACAATGTGGAGATCGTCATCCCCGTACCGGCTGACGCCGATTCTCCCAAGTTCAAGACAACAATAGGAAGCGTCAAATATACGCCGGAACAAAATGCCATCACGTGGTCCATCAAATCTTTCCCAGGAGGAAAGGAGTACCTGATGCGAGCCCACTTCGGGCTTCCGTCTGTAGAGTGCGAGGACACGGATGGCAAACCACCGATTCAAGTGAAGTTTGAGATCCCCTACTTTACCACGTCCGGCATCCAAGTCAGATATCTGAAGATCATCGAGAAAAGTGGTTATCAGGCCTTGCCGTGGGTCAGATACATCACGCAGAATGGAGACTACCAGCTCCGCACCAACTGATGGCTTCACTTTCCGTGTCGCTGATAGATCTATTTTATACGCAATGTTTTATACATTAATAACGATACATTGTTTAATCTTTATTACTTTCTGACCATTTATTTATAGTTCACGTGGAGTTACTTTTATGTTAGCTAGTTATCATTGGTAGAATAAATTACATTATTATCTTAGTGCCACTTAAGCTAGACTTCACCAATAAATTATAAATTCTAAAAAGTTAACAAAACCATTTGCATAATGTTTTATTTTATACAGCAGTAAGCAGTTTTTAAATTGATATAATGCAGTGTATATATTTATGAAATTCATATTTTATTATAAATATTTATTACAAAGTGTATATTTTGAAAAACTGGGTGCTGTGTGCAAATTGATAGTTCCATAGACGCCATCATAGTATTATCCAAAAAAAAATTTTTTAAATACAGGATTTCCGAGCCTTTTGTTGAACGTAGTATTATTTAAACAAGGGTTTTGTTGTCTATATTGAAGATTTTCAGAAACATGCAAATTATGAATTTACCTAATTCAGTTGAATCCGAAAAATATAATATTACAATATTGAGGCACCTTTCTCAAAATAAATAAATATGAAAAGTTTACTAGTGAATGTTGGAGGAGCAATCGATTGGGCCATTTTGTTGGTCCACCGTGAGCTGAGAGATGAATCAAAAATATTTTAATACTATATGCATTGTAAAATATATTGTAAATATTGAATAGAGAAAATGTTATATATGGTTGTAAAACATTAATGACTGCATTTTCGTCTCCGCTTAAAATTGATTAAATTCGCCTTGTACTTAGGAAAGCCGAAATTTCTGAAATAAAATGTTTAAATGTTAATGAAATAATCATATTTATGTGTTAATTATATTTGATTGAATTTGAAACTATTATTACTTAAAATGTACCTACTGTGCAATTTTTTTCATAAAATCATAGAAAAAACTGTAAAAGAAATACCATTATTTTTCAAAAACCATATTGAACTTTTACATTCCAGAATTCTTTTTTTAAATTTTTTTTGAACCATAAATTTCTCAAATTGGAAAGAAAGTCAAGGTATATATCCCTTTTTCATGTATCTGCTGATTAAATCATCTATTCGCCACAAGTATTTTTATCATATAAAAATTAAGAGCGTTTGTGGGTCATTTGAAAAATTCACAACCTAATGTATGAGTTTTGGTAATGTAAATGGTGTCTCCTAGTTATTAGCAAAAACTTTGGGAAAGTCTTCCTCATTCATTTTTGAATACAAAACATTCTTCACACTATTCTCTGTAACTAGACATTTCGCCCAATACATAATATAATAATTTCTTTTGAAAATGGAATAAAGAAGACTACTGTAAAGTTTTTACTACTAGCTATGTATCTACTCTGTATCTAAACAATTTGCTGTGTTGAGTTACTACATAGATCTTATGAACAGCTGCCAAATTTCAAGTATGTTGATCAAGTAGGTTTTTTTTGTGATTTCATCTAAGTGTGGTTTGAAAATGAATAAAATTAAACTTTGTTAAAAGTACAATTTTGGAAGAAATCACCCAACACAAACTAGATCTCATTAAAAGTTATTCTCGGATCGTGAACTTTTCAAATGACCCTAAGGCCTCGGGCACGATACGAGCGGCAGAGCGTCGATGCGCCCGAGTAGAAAGGGTCACATTGACGGCACAGTACTGAGCTTAGTCATATCGTGGCCGTCTTCCCTCACTACTTGGGCGCATTGACGCTCTGCCGCTCGCCGTTCGTATCGTACCCGAGGCCTAATGCATAATAATTGAAAATAAAAGTATTAGATTGAACGGCGGGTTGAAAACATTTTATTTGTAATGAGAAATGAGGAAGCTGCCGTAGAACAAAATTGCAAAAAATGGTTTAGAATTATCACAACCTTGCATTTTTAACAACTTGACAAACTTTTAATCAATATGTCAAATATGTACATTCATTAAAATTTAATTGTTGACGAGTTAAACAATATGTGTTTGATATCAATTTAAATTGTTTTATACAATTGTAATATTTAGTTCTTATTGCTTATTCTCAAGTACATAATAGTATGTAATTTAATTGTATAAATATGACTGGGGATATGTACAGTTTCATTGGAAAATTTTAAATTTGAGGCATTCATTGTTTACTATTTTTTTGTTTCTGTCTGTCTTTGGAAAAGTGTAGACTTTTTATTGTAGGTAGTCTTGGTTAATCAACAGATTCAAATAAAATTTAAAATATGTACAACTTGTAGAAAGTTTTTTAAAATAAAACCCAAACCATAATGATTATTTTTTAAGCCAAATGCAATGGAGAAGTTACATGATGTTGATAATTTAACTTAATGAATTTAAAATGTAGATCAAAACTAATAAACCGGTGAAAAAAATTTGAAATCTGTTAATAAGTGACAGAAATAGATTATTTAAGCTTATGTATTTTAACGCGGAACGACAGTGGCCTCACCATGCTTGTGACATCATTTGACCTACTCAGGATCCTCGCAGTACTAGGTATGTTAAGCGAAAACCAGCGAACACGAGTTGCGTCGTCTAGGTCAAGTGACGTCACACGCTGGACTATCGCATGAAACAAAAATATTTTTAAAGTGCAATTTCAAAGTCCCAAAACATTTTCATTTATAGAGATGTTTTAATGATTATTTCACTTTATTATTGTTTCATTTTACTTAAATTTTTATAATTAATGTGTAAAAAAAGAAACTTCTCCATTGATATGTGTATTGCAATGACTTACTGGATAATAAAGAATACAATATAAAATAAATTGTATTTTCAATGACTATTTAGAGATCCACTCCGATGTTGACCTAGATGCAAGTCATTTGGCTCTATATGTTTTTAGCATAAATATACAATTTGACTTACGAATTCTACTTTATATTGTAAATTGTATTTGAAAATGGGGCTGAGTATTAAAACCCTCTGTATTGTATGTGCCTAGAGAGATGAAAGTTTCTAAGGGTACAGTGAAGGGCTCACTAGAGGTATTTTTATGGCTGATAACATAGGCGTGATAAGAGGTGTGGTTTGAGTGGGTGGCGAGGCGATGCCAGAAGTCAATTTCACTCCTTAACTCATTCATTCTTTTACATATCTATACCAAAAAATTTACTGAGATAACATTCTCGATTCTTTTTTCTAATAACTGCGTCTGCGAGTTTAAATGTTTCATTTCTTTGCAACACTTTTTTACTGACTTACCTTATGTATTTATGGATGATTGTATTTCTAATAACTGTGCTGTGTGTTGGTCTGAGTCGATTAAAAGGCAGAATCGAATGTTTAAATCGAGTAAAGATTGAAGAAGCATTCCATAAAAAATTACTTTCCATGATTTTTGGCTGCAATTGCATCACAATTTCTTTTTTGTTTTCTTTAATTTTGTATTAGCAGGGTTCTGCATAATTAGAAATGTTTCTTTTGGTCCCTTGAATTTCAAATTAATGAGGTTCTTATGTCCACACTTCAATGCCCGGTTGGGTTGCTGTGATGGATTTGAATTTTTGATAAATTTAAATCGCGTTAAAATAAAAGTCCACACAATACAAATCAATCATCTTTATTTTTACCCGAATAGTTATGATTTAGTACATGTAAGCGATACTTTAGCAGGGAAAATTATAGCTCATTATCCATAAAGTATATTTAAATAAAATAATTATAATATAGTAAAAAAATAATTGCTTTAACATACCATCAACAAATTCTTATATATAAGATACTGCAATGTCTTTTTGTGTTTCATGTAGGGAAATTGAATCATTTCAAATATAGTACGTTCTCACGTTGTTCTAGTACGTCTGAGTTCTATCAACTAAAAAAAAAATGTTTTAATTGTAACAAGAAAATAAAATATTAGACTATGAAGAACTCCAAATAAAAATAATCAGTATAGATTTGAAGTTGTAATTTTTTAAATTTATTCATATATGGTCAAAACTGAACTATTTATAACAGGTAAGTACCTAAATGAAAGAAATAAAAATAAAAACTTTAGTAATTTAGAAATTTTGCCAGTGATAGCAATCCAGTAACAATAAGTAGATCATAGTCAGAATTTAGAATGAGTTATGTAATGTGCGAAAGTTAATCAAGGAACAAAACAAAGTGGAGAGATCTTCAGGAGAATGCATTCACTGGAAATGTTTACTTTCAAACACATCAACCAAACCCTTCTGCTTTGTCTTAAATTGACATCATTCAAGAACGAGAAGAGTGGAGAACCTCCATGGAAGACATTTCATTAACAAGATGGACTGGAAGTGTTTGGAACTCATGCTTGTCTGATCCAAAGTTAACATTACAATTTACAATTCTTACGACCTAATGACACTTGTGCGCTTTACATTAATTTCAGGCCTCCTTGTAAAAGCTAGATGGTTGAGCTTCCTTGTTGTGTGATCTGCTAGATGCAGTTACACTGAAACACCATGTTACCTCAATCAAATACACATCCTGTTGATAATTTAGGGAACAGACGCCCTTTCAAACGAAGACATTCTCACTTAAGTTTCATGAAAATATTTAATGACTTTCTAAAGTTCTGTGATATAATGAATAATTGTCTAAATAACACATCAATTTTCATAACGAAAGATGCTTTTGCTAACAATGATAGCACGGTGATGCCTCCCATCGTCCCAATGCGGACGATCTGGGTTCCGCGGAAGGTGCTTATTCTCTTCTCGACTTAAGCGACATCACTAGTGATGCAAGTATTACTTACGTAAGATAGAAAATTAGTATGTAACATCCTTCAAAAATTCTATGTTGTAGTAGCCCTAACTTTATGGCATTACTTGTGTGCTTCTTGCTTGCAATTCCTTTTACTCATTACTCAACAGGCGTATATACATAACTCACGAAATACATTTACACAACTAACACCAAAGGATGCCAGGATATTAGAGGCGGGACTCCTTTGTACATTTGTACACCTTCCATACCAAACCCCCACAATCCTCTATAATCCTGACAAATCCTTTATAATAAATAGCATTGGAAATAGGAATGTTTTTTTGCCAGACTTTGCAATCATATTTGGACAACTTACATATACATTGAAGGCGAGCTTTGACAATTACATATCTATTACGTGTAAAAACTTGGCGTATTTAGTGAGAATTAAATTCGAATGTTGGAGTTAAATATTAATGATTAAACAATTGTATTAATAGGTGTAATAGAAGAACTTGTTGATGATATTTTAATGACAAGAAGTACAATTGTACAGTACATATTGTTTATTTATCAGAGTTGTTCCAAGAGTGTCCTTAGTGTGGAATGGTGTACAAATAAAAATGTGGTGTCCTTGAACGTTGTTTCAAAGATAGGATCGGTAATCAGCTATTTTCATCACTTTAATTCCACTCTGAACACTCTTGGACAGACTTGGCAAATACCAGGAAGGTCTTGAAGATAAATATCGACAAGTCCCATGTGAAGTATTGTAAATAACAACTAGGTAATTCTTAATTGATCTAGTATTTCGCATACGCATATACATATGACATGACTAAAAATTATTCATTTGTTAATTACGATACTTTACATAGGAAAGGCCGATATGTAAATACAATTTCCTACATTTCCTTCTCGAAATATGAGAGTTATTCAATGTATAGTTGAAATTATTATAATCAAGGATCGGGCAATAAGAAAATTGTGATGATTGCCGAAATCACTAACAAAAAATAGTGTTTTTCTGTATAATTTGATAATGGTATTATCCTCGCATATTTTATAAAGACCTTACTGGTAGGAATAGGAAATTATTTCATTTGTAAAATTTCAGGTACACATAATAAATATCGCTGATTTCTTAATGTAATGTAATATAAATGATTTTAAACATATTTGTATAAATATCTTTTATAAGACAGCGTAGTTACTCACGACATGACAAAATATTAAAATAATTAGCACCTAGATTGCAAAAATAATATAAAATTGCAAAATTAGTCAACAAAAATAACTGCACCTATATCTACTAGTACATGCCTACTTGAAAATGACAAACACTTTAGAAATCAAGTAGGTCTCAATAACGGTTCATTTTTAAGACACATGATACACAACTACAATCAGTTCTTTAATCTGTCTCCACATGATGAAAGAATTTTCAAAATCATTTAATTCGGTAAGCATTTCACACTATAATTGTCAACTGATTCCTTTTAGATGTATGTAATATTAATTTGTCAACAAATAACTCCTGACATAGGTACATACATTAAATAGGCATGATGACAGATTTTGAAATAGTCTTCTATAATGTAGGTACACACCTAATATTACCGAAAATAACATTATTTCAGTAATAAACTAAGTTTTTATGCAAATTATTGCATTTTCATCTACCTACTTTTAATTTCGCGCAAAAACGCCCCCAGCTGTCATTTCGTCTACGTGACGTCAAGCATTGGTAAAAATTGCATTGTGTTTATGACAACAATTCAGACATGGTGATGGGTACAGAGGCGTGACATCATTCACTCTGACTGGTGTTTTAGATAAAATGGCAGATTGTAAAATTTTGTACTTTTATTTTATTGAAAATCTTATTAATCTCAATGTGTACATTAAAACTGAATCATTTTTTTCATCCTTTCACAATAATTTCTTCTCTAAAATCACTTTTTCTTTAATTCTTTAATACTGTCATCATGCCCATTGAGTAGCAAACATTTTACACGAAACCTATAAATTTAACAAAGTTTATTATTAAAAAAATAATAAATAACTTAATGTAGTACAATTGTATTTATAATAAAAAATTTCCATCTGCATTTGTTGTTAATAACATCTCACATAACCCTTATTCTCGGGACACAAAATAGATGAAACGTACGCGCAAGGTTACTATGAAAAATGTTAAGACATCTATCAATCTTCAAAATTGACATAAGTGTACAACGTTATATAATAGAGGTAAAGACATAATTGTCATGCTTCAGTGCGATCCTGAAAATAGAGCGGATAGTTTTTAAGTTTTTAGTTTTTAACACATTCACGGACACTTAGAATTTTTAAAGTCCTCCAATAATAATTTACGATTTCTTAAAATACAGAAAAGCCTTGTTAATTTGAATCTCAAGTACAGTAAATAATAATTAGCAAAATTAAAAAACATCGCAAAACAAAAAATATATATATATTCATGCATTCTCTCCAGCAAAACATCTGAAAAATGCATATTTATGTACGTATAGATTTGTATGGAGGATCTCAAAAATATCTTTATTACAAATCATTGGGAGTTTTCTAATCAACAGAGTTAATCAACTATGATAATGATAATTTGGACCTGGAAGAATTTGAATAATTTCAAAATAGGAGTGCTGAGATGGTTTGATTATGTAGAATGTATATCGAGGAAAGGATGGTTAAGAAAATATATGTTGAAGGCGGCAGGAATAGAGGGCGTCCGCGAAAGACCTGGCATTATCAAATACTACAAATATTGGAGGACAGTCCTGTTAAAAGCCTCAAAAACTGTAGAGCATGCCATTGCATGAGAAGATGTATGAATGTAGCCAAAACAAAAGTGATGTGCCAAGATATGGCATTCTATCCTCTCTGCCTACCCCTGCGAGAAACAGCGCAATGGTTAGTAAGTTACAAATGAACTGTGTTTTACTATAGAGATCATAGCATAAATAAAGTCATATTCTTGAAGCCCATCTTACTATGCTTTGCATGCATTTCACGATGGCTAAAGCCGTCTTTTCACCACAAAACTTTATTTCATCAACAACGAACGTGTTAAATGATGTAAAAACATATTAATGCAACTCGATAGAAACGCACTTAAATTAAAAACTTTAATTATAACGTAAAACATAATTCCCTATTAGTTTTTCCGTCGCAATTGACCATAATCATCATTAAATTGTACAACTAAGTAATGATTTTCTAGATAATTATTATATATCAAATCTAAATCTAAAAATATAGATATACATACATTAGTAATATATTGTTGGTGCAGAGATCATAGTTGCAATAATCCTTTATAGTATTTTATTTTAAATGCGTGATGGTAAATAAAGCAATACGGATTCCAAATATTGACAATCCTAAGTTAAAATTATGTTTACCGGCGTTTATTCCAAATAATTTGAACAACTAATGTTGCTCTACGAGAAAACATGTAGATAAGCAGATTCGTCACAGTGTATAGTTCAATCACCCTAATTGTTAAGGAAACTGCGAGAAGTAATGCAATAGCCACTCATCAACAAAAATAATTTAGTTAAAAAATTAATAACAAATTAAAATACCAAAAATACTCGGAGAAATGTTACCCAAATCAGTGATGGGCGATATGTTTATCAATGAAGTTGATTTTATAACTACATATGTATTAATTTATAACAGTTTGATTAGTCACGATATTTCGCCAAAAACTAAAATTAAATGCAAAAATATTACGATCTTGCGTTTCATATATGTATGTACTTTTCTTTCCGGTTACCTATTCCCTATTAGTAGCATTTAATTGTGTTGGGCACAGTGAAAATTAACTGGTCTAGTCCAATCTTTGAAACATATCAACAACCAAATTTGTTCTATTTTCATGCACAAGCTGTAGACTCTAGCTGAACACAACACAAGTTGTGTTCAAAAAGAATGTAAAAAAATTATGTTAAATGTTTTGAGTACAAGTACTTTCTTTAAATATGTATTATGAATGTTTATATAACATATAAAATAATGAATATAATTTTATTTAATTCATTTTGTTATTCTGAATGATTACTTAGGTCTAATTATATTAACTTGATTTATAGTAAGTTCAGGGAATGGAGTTCTGGTACCGACACCAATGTATGGTAGTGAAGCCTGGAGCTGGCAGAAGAGGAACGAAAGTAGATTGAATGCAGTGGAGATGAGATCCCTTAGACGTATGTGTGGCAAATCCATGTGTGATAGAGTAAAGAATGAAGATATTAGGAATGAATGTAAAGCTGATCGTAGCATAATACATAGAACAAAAATAGGATCGCTCAGGTGGTTTGGGCATGTTGTGCGAATGAATGAGGAAAGAATGGTAAAGATATATAATGCAAATGTTGATGGCGCCAGAAAGAGAGGGCGACCACGGAAGACGTGGCATGACCAGATTAACCAGATACTGGAAGATGGTCCTGTTAGAAGCCTTAACAACCGTCAACATTAAAAAAAATGCGAAGATGTATGAATGTAGATGAAGCGAAAGTTGTATGTCAGGACAGAAGATTATGGCGTTCTATCCTCTCTGCCTACCCCCACGGGGAAACGGCGTGATGGTAAGTTAATTAGTTAGTTAGTCATTTAAAGCATAGATTTTTACAAAAACGGATTGATGGTTTGGTGAAAATTCAAAAATCTATGCTTCAAATGAACAAGGTATTACTACAAACCAAGTTGTTACAACCAGCCCTTAGTTTTCTATATTTTTTAAAATTAACAAATAAGTTCTATCATTCCTTACTGGGATGTTTAATTATTTTTCAGTAACAGTGATTTAAAAATAACCGAACCGCTCATCTCTAAATTATACACATAAAAATATAAATCTACATTAGGCAGCTAGAAAATATATTGTAAATTACGATTACTGTGATGTATGTACAATGTAAAATTATATTTAAATCACATTAAACAAACTTAAATGCAAATACAAAATAATATCACCCAATTTGTTGCTAACGCAGTCGTAATATTTTCATATGGATTTGTAAGATACATGGGATTAGTATTTTAAATTACAAACATAATTACAAGCTCTATCACTATGAAAATATGGTGCAACATACATTTTTAAGTTACAAAAGCTGCATGTAATATTTTATTGGCATAAAATATGTAACATTACTGGTAAAAGAAGTCATAAAAATATTTTTTTATGTTCATTATAGGAAATTAAAAACTTACAGAAAGAATTGTTTTAAAATCGATACAATCGAATGTAATATTTTGATAATCATTTAGAAATCGTCTTCTTGCGTCTAGAGGCACACATGGTGTGTATACCTTTGATCAAAAAAAAAAATTACATACCAAAATCAATAAAACAATATGGTGAAACTATGTTAATTCGAAATTCAAAGAACCAAAAATTAAATTAAGTGAAAATTAATTAAAAATTCGGGCTATGAAAAAAAAATTAAAATGACAAATTCGTAAAATATCACACAACTGATAAAAAAAATTACCAATTTTGGGTAAAAACAAACACATTTTGAAAATGTGTAATTATGCAAAAAAATGCGCATTATAATTTTTTAAAACTTGGTTACAAAATTTTTCAAAATTAAAACATGGTGCAAGCATCTGAAAACTATTTCAAATTACGAACCATTGATGTTTTCTTTTTTTATTATTATTTTTATTTTTATTATTATTATAATATAATAGTTAATCAATTACAAAATTAAGACTGAAAGTGTTTTGAATATGCCAAATTTCGAATTAATAGAATTTCACCATTATTATATGTATACATATCTTACTCCAGTATGTTAGTGAGTCTATCAAGGAAGTTCACTGAAAAATCAAAATAACATTTGATTGCTTACTGCAATAGCGGAAAAGTAAATTGGTCAAAACTTATTGAAATACTTAATAAAAATATAACAGATTTAAAATTTCTATTACAATTGTTATTTTATGTCGTACATAAAATCAGAGTTTTTAAATGAAGTGCCATATTGTACCCATTTAAACCATACCTAGTAAACATGATTATCAATCGACAATATTACTTAACTTTTTTACAATTCTTTTATAAAATTCGTAATGTTTTTGCAAATTAAATGCAGTTATTTAATCAGTTTAGTAATACCTATGCAGAATGCTACGGAAGTAAATTGTTTTTGTAAATATACCTAATTCAAGTTCAGAATGTACATGAAACTTTGGACCAAAATGTGTTATTTTTTATATTCTTGCGTTGCATACAAAGATATCTCAGATTATAGTTCAATATTCTATAACATTACAATACCACTCAATCATTTTTGCATTATAAAGAAGTATGCAAATTATAAGGTATTCAGAGATTTATAGACTTAATACACTTTGGTCCAAGGTTTTACTAAAACTTTTCATTCATTAGAACTTAGGAAAAAAAAGTCATGTTTTAAAATATATATAAAAATAAACAAAACCACATTACAAAATAAACAAATACACATCAAAAAGTATGAAAATAAAATGAAATAGGATACACAAGAAATTATTCCCTAACAAAATCAAATATGCAACCAAAATAATTTTATTTTTGTTAAATTTATGATATAAAACAAAAAAAATATTACTATGATATAAAAAATTATTATGAGTGTAAAAATAAAATGCATTTGTATTGTCAATCATTAAAAAAAAAATATAACCGATAGTTAGGTGTAGTAACAATGATGGTTTGTATTGGCAACAGAACAATATAGATCCTGGGATCCATCACATTGATAATGTTTCAAATTGTCGACAAAAGTCCGATAATTATGAATGGTAGATACATATTGCGAACTAATTTAAAAAAGCTAAATGTTTCAAAACAATTTTGTGAACTGTTTACATGGACAATTTCAAATTGAATAGGTACATTTAAGATAACTAATAATATGTTTAAGAACACGAAGCATATTTTAATGGAAGTCTAAAAAATCTCAGTTCTCTGCAATCAGATAAAATAAAAGTAACAAAATTAAGTACAGACATGTAGTAGATGCATCGATAAACCTATTGCATATACTCAAGTATAAGGATATCCAAGTACATAAAAAAGTTTGACAATTTTTTTGAATAATTAAACCAATATTGTAATATTACTGAACAATTATTATTGTATCAGGAATACATCTATCTCTCTGCCAAATTCCAGAGCGATCTTTGTGATGAAGCGGGTGAAAGCATGTAAAAAAGAAACAAGGAAAGTAATTCTATGATGAGCCCTTTTGTTTTTGTTCAATTTTTCAATTTCTGCATTTGAATTTCCATTAACTTTGCATATTCCACTACCTTAAACATAAGACTTTTTTTAAAATTATTGTAGATATCAAAATGGTAACAAAATTTTCGACTTATACTTGAGTATATCAGTTAGTTGATAATAAAACGAAATACTGGTTACCAAAAAATTAAAATTCATTAATTTTTCAGCAAGTTAAGGTCTAAAATAATCATGATTGATTATTATAACAATAAATAAAAAAAATTGGATAAAATGATAATTGACAATGTCACTTTTTATACGCAACTTAATTAAACGATATATTGAAATAGCTACCATTGGACTAAATGTAACAATATATGTACATTAAATGCTCCTATTATGTATAAAAAGAACAAAGATATATATTTTTTTAATTATTATGAACAAAAACTTGAAAGAAAAATCTGCCACATTTCCAGAGTTCATAATTGAATAACTAACATACCAGCTCATACCAAAATACTCCTGACATGCGTGTTACTCTAACTAAAGGCCAATATGCACTAATGCTAGTGTAGTGGTTATCCTGACGAAGATATGTGTTATGTCTCGAAACCAGTAGGCAAACAAAGTAATTTTTAGTGGTTATATATAGAAAATAACATTATGTTAAAAAATATTTTCTCTCTTCTGGTTTGAGTTTTCTAGGATAATAGGCATTGTTTCTACAACCTTTCTGGCCGATGTTTCGAGTCCATCATAAGAGTTGACGTGTTATTATTTGTTTTGATGATGTTGTGGTTAAGTATTGGCCTGCAACACCATGTCGAAAACAAGCTTTGTCTGGATTTATGTTTTCCGTAGCAGTATCATGTCGAGATATGTATCATCATGAGTTGTCTTGTGTACGTGTTTGTTCCATTTATTGTCGGTTCACTATCTTTGCGGAATCTGCGAAGATATTGGTTTAGAAGTACCAGGTACCGAGTTTTCAGTTTGAGACCATCTATTGTTCACAAAGTGCTTATAGATCTGTGACTCTTAGGTTTTCCTAGAATCATAGGCTTAAATGCAAGTGATGGCCGTATCTGATATCCCAGAATACTCAATCCAGAAGATTCTGAACAGCCGTGACAACCTAAGAATATTTTTATTTTTTCTCTCTTTTATTTGAACGTCAAATAATTATAAAATGTTACAATACTGGAAAATAAATAATTCAAACTCATGTCACTCAAATTGTGGGAAAATTAATAATAATTCACAAGAACAAAATTTAATAAATAAGGGACTTATAGAATGTTTGTCCAAATTTTTAAATAATATAATCATGTATGCTTTTATCCGGCTTATATTTAAAAAATGCTTTAACTTGAAGTGCCTTTTTACGGATCCTATCAATATTGAGTTATTGGGATTTTAAAAAAACTGCGTAAATTTCAGTCTCGCATTGCACACAGCGACATAACAATGGAACATTTTTCCAATATATGATTAGAAAATCTGAAATATGACGTAAGGACATTACGTACTCTCCCGTATCGGGATTTTATTATCTCGAAACGCAGATTTAATGGCTTTCATGGTTCTAATCTTGCGATTTGAGGTGGTGTTTCTCTAGGTAGCTGAATTGGAAATGGTTGAGAGTGTGTCAAATGTTACAATCAGCAAAGGCGCGGTTAACAAATATAACCTACAAAGCTGCACGGTGAATGTTAGAAAATAAAACATATTTTAATAATACCGCCATGCTAAAATGTCACAAATAACAGTTAATATTTTATTAAACATTTTAAAATGCCTGCTGTAATATGTATGAAAAGAAGAACTACAGTGAAAGGAGAATATCCCTTAAGAAGTTGTAATATGTATTAATAAATACTCGATTGAATGTAAATTTCTACTATCTAAATACGAACTACGTATGCATAGAAAATTACAGAGAAATATGTATATGAATCTATAAACAAAAAAGAAAATTGTATCTACTTAAAATATTATGCAGCGTCAATAAATTAGCAGTGTTGCGTAACGACACAATGATATTTTAAACTGTTACAAAATAGTCAGCGGATAAATATAACTTTTCAGTAACATTAAACTGGATTTTTTAAACGTAAATAAAATACTTAAGCATACATTCGCAGTATTTAAAATCTGTTACAGATTTGTCAAAAATCAACCGTCATAAAACCATTCATTCGTCTTTTAGGAACAATCTTTCACGTCCAAAATAATGATGAATCTAAATATATATAAAAATAAATATGTACACGTTAACAGCTACCTATTATTACAGATTTTATCAAACTGTACAGAAAAAAACATTGATGATTGTATTAGGAAAATTGTGAAGTTTATTAATAATTTATTAATTTGAAAAATTTCACTCAAGCAAACATGTTAAGAGTTTGAGATATGTAATTGGTACTAAGTACCTGCCGTAAATAAAAATAATATTTTAAAAAGCAATAATAGCCATTAAATACACCTCCACTCATATTGATATTAAATCAAATAAATAAATAAATAGTTTTACTTTCCAGTTTCTGGAAACAATGTGTGTGTGTATGTGTAATTCACTTCCGCTGATGGTGATGATATTTATTGGAAGTACAGGCAATCAGAAAATTAAACTTAAAAAGTACCCATCTCATATTCAATTTTTTAGATTTGGCCGCACGATAGAATCGATGTTCATTAAAATTCACATAGAAATTTTAAAAAGCGGCGAAAAATTAATTACAAAGTGAATCCGCGAATCTGAATAAGTTATTTTAACGATATCCTATGTTGAAGATCAATTCCGATGAATTATTGGCGTGTTTACTGCGTCAGGTTACCCGTTTGCCCAAAGCAATGAATGAAGAACAGTCCGTACGGGGATGAGTTTGCAGGTTTTCAAATCTGCCAAGGTTTTCTTCGGGCGTGGTGATTACATAACTTTCCCGCAGCAAGCCCCGTCACCGATTGAAGTAGTTTTCCCGTTGATGGGTGTGGAGCTCGTATCGTACCGTGGCAGCTCCTTGCATTTGGCTTGCTAAAATAATTATTTTAACATTTAAATGTGCACACGAAGCTAAATTTAAGTTTGAAAAGAGAATGAAAGGATGGGATCAGGTAAGTGAATGGAAATATGCAAACGTGTTGAGTTAGTGGGATAGTATCTAGGACATAACAATTATTTAGAAACAGTAATGAAACTGTCACTAACGATGCATATTGATGACGACGGAGATTACTACATAATTGATCAAAATTCCATTACTGCGATGAGCATGATGTTGTGTTAGATTTTTGTGTGGTGGTACTTATCCAACTAAGCGCCGTGTGCCTGCTGGCCGACCCAGCTGTCGCGGTTTTGTTTACATTTATGCAAACAAACCACTGCACCCGTAAACGGGAGTAAAAGTAGTCATGCTAGGGAGAACAGCGACATTATATCATCTGATGGACCTACACAATGCGCCAACTGTTTCTTTGTTCGTTATTTTACATAGATTACCTGTTACCTGTACATCTTCATTTGCTCACGGAGCTTAACTCTGGTGAAAAATAAATATCAACCATCAAACAATCTTTCATTCCACTACCTAAAAATCTTTCCTAAAATTGATTATATATATATAATATTTAGAATGATAAGGAAAGGTTGATCACCTTTAAACCGTTTATTGAGACAATAGGCAACTTTTAAAGGGTAAAAGTAAATTTATTTCTCAAATACCATTTTAGAAATATAAAGAATATTTTTAATACCTCCATAAGTTCGACAGCAATTTCCATGAAAAGTCTTTCTACATTATCTGATTCCTTTGCCGAGGTCTCTAGGAAGTACATTCCATGTCTTTGAGCGAAATCTTCGCCGACATGGCGCGGAATCTCGCAATCCTCCCTGTCGATCTTGTTTCCTGAAATACAACCAGAATCATAGTCATATATCTCGGATTGAGTTGAGTGCGGTTTAACACATTTTTGCTAAACACCATTCAAATAATAACACAATTTTTACATAAATGCATATTATACTGATGAAATATAATTTTTTCATTGTTATTCAATAAATATTACATTAATACTTCTGTGATTCTTACATTTAAAGAATTTATCATAATATGATTTTCGAAAGACATCATTTTGACAGCTAACAATACCATAGCTAAGAGATGATAAAGCAGTAAAATTCATACAATTCCTCAATACCACTTGTGTCCACCACACAATCCAATAGCAATATACATATGAGGTATTGGAGCAAAGGCAGCAATATTAAAAAAATCAAAAAATGTACTGAATTCTAGATTTTATATATCTATCTATCCCTTCCAAAATCATGCTTCCTATAAAATCTCGAATACATTGTAAATTAGTAATCCTCGATGACTGCATTAATTTTTTTTGGATATTGCTTTGCTTTTATACCACACATATATAATATACGAATTGCGGAACTAACCTACTAAGATCCTTAACACCTTGCTGCTGGCATATTCTTCAATTTCTCTCAGCCAGTCGGGAAGGCAGTCAAAGGTCGGTTGGCAAGATATGTCGTAGACGAGAATGAGGGCGTGAGCCGATCTGTAGTAGCTCTGTGTGATGGAGCGAAATCTCTCCTGGCCCGCTGTGTCCCATATTTGTAACTGAAAATGAATCAATGATTTGAACATTACACAATGGCACATTACACACGCACAAGTTGAATTTTGAAATGTGATTTATTTTGGCTCGTATTTCTCCAGTTGGTTTCCTCATTGCTGAGGATCATGACCCTCAGATTGTAGCCTGCTGACAGCCGTTGCAATACTAGAGATCGAATGTTGTTCTCTAAACATGTAGATTTTATATTTATTTATTCCTGATTTTAAAACAAATATTCGTTTTTAATGAGAGCTGATAAAATGTATAAGAATACAGTTTCACATTCCATTTGTTTTCATGCGCGCTGTGCCTGTGAGCATATTTCATTTATCCAAACTTTTTAAATGTGATATTCTTAAAAGTATTCAAATATATTGTGATATTCTTAAAAGTATTCAAATATAAGTTAGACATTTATGATTAGTGACCATGGTAATGAGTATATGTTTTAGTCACTTTTTTTTACACATTTTTCTGAAATACTAGTAGATATATGGATTTTTTTGTAGAGAATCGGGGGTTTGTACCGAAAGAAGCACAAAAGAGATGATTTGAGTAGCTTTTTGGTCTTGTGGTTAGGACACTCGCCTCGTAATCCAAAGGTCGCGGGTTCGAACCTTACTCCAGACTAGAAAGTTAGTCCTATTTTCATAGCACAAGCATTTAGCTTAGTTTGAAAATAGTAAGAATATTGATGTGACACGTATTCCGTGTTCACATATCTATTTTAAAAAAAAATTCAATTAAACCAACTTTAGGATGATAGATTTTGGCGACAAAAGAAAAATTTATGAAATGCAAGGCTCGCAACTCGTTAGAATACGGTATCGTTACAAATATATTATTACAAATTGCTTTTAAAAGTTGAATCATTGTGACTGTTGGTGGGTGTTTATATAAATGGGTATAAGAAGTTCATGGGACCAGTCTTGCCTAATTAGGCGCAGCGTTTTATGGTCAATTGTGAATCAGAAAACCGTAACGGAATACGACAAAGCATTTTAAGAATTCATAGCAATACTCATTCTTTCAAAAAATATGAAAGAAAAATAATTATTTTCAATAGTATTTATAAACCTAGAACCATTCTTTTTTACGCAAATTTCACTTTGTTACAGAAATGATGACACAGTGCAATGTTCAAAAAATTAAACTTAATCATTTTTTAATTTATCTAAAAATGCAATAATCAGACCACTTCTAAAACAACAACAATTAATCTATTTCACTTATCACATTCATTATTTTACTATCACAGGTCTCACAAGTTCCGCATTCAAGTTGATAAAATAATTAATGTTATAAAATAGCCATCATGAAAGTAATTTATAATGAATTCTAAAAATCTGTTTGCTTTGATACAAGTCAAATAAAATTATTGAAACCTTAAAAAAATATTTTTTTAAATTTCTGCACGGTTTTAATTATTTTATTCAACTTGTATAAAAGCAAATGAATTTTTAATAATCCATATGAATTTTAATTATATTCTTACATTTTACAAAATAAAAGACAAATTTCAATTGAAAAAAAAGGAAATTTTTATGTCACTTATCTCTGTCAACATTTCAGCCCAAGTATAGATAAGATACCCCAAAAATTTTGCTATTAGCTACGAAACACCCATATAACAGACACACATATTCCATGCGGCTGTATCTACAAACATCGCATAATAATTATCTAATCCATAACGTTTGTAACTTTCTGAAATCACAACTTTAGATAATTAGAATATGACACGCAACCAGGACGTGGCTCAGGTTACAGGCAAGGGTCATTATTGATTATTATGTCCCGCATTTTTAACAGGTATATAGCTAGCACAATGATATTTCAATATGTAATCGTAAAAAAAGCAGACTGTATCCGTCACAAAAATTTTGAATGCGGAACATCGTTGATTGATACAATAAATGAATATTTGCACACTTTTTTACTCAAAATTCATATGTGAAAAAAAGTACAACGAACCATAGATTAAAAAACAAGTCAAAACAATTATAACTGTTATAAAAATATTGATTAAGTCATTAAAATGTTTGTTTGCAAAACAGATTTTCACTGCAATAAATATTTTTTCTATGATATAACAGCTGGTGATATTAATATTGCTTATTAAATGAAAAATAAACATTTTATTGACGGTAAAAAATAAATTTTGTGGCATATTACTTAACAGTGGCGAGCAATCCTTAATTAATTCTGTTTTATTTTGTGAATATTTGTAAATATCAAAGAGATTTTTTATTGCCATATTCTTTTTATGTAATATACAAAAGCCATGTAATATAATGATAAATATATACAGTCTGTTGTACATTAATTAAGCAAAATTTTGGTTAATTGCAATAAATATTCTGCAATTTGCTTAATTTGACACTTTCTCCGTTGAAGTGTGCATTTTATTAATTCCAAATACATTTTTAAAAATTTATAGAAACCTCCATTAAGCAGAGGAATGAGTGAATTTATCCATTAAAAATATGAGTAGGAAAAACCTTTAACAATATGTCTGTACACTAATTACTTTTGTATTATAACTAGGTAATTCAAAAATTTCAAATATGTATGTAACTTCTAGGTAATTCTTTGTCATTGACAAGAAGTAGGGTAAAAATTCATACTTTAATGAATATATTTGTAAAGTAAAATATTTATCAATATAAATAATGATTAAACAAACCAGCTAGAAATTTAAGTACCTATCGCATTAAGATGACAAATCATAGATAATAACGATGTAGTAATAAAAAAAGTAAAGGCATTAACATTTGTATCAATACACACTGTAAACAAAACCAATTTAAATGGACAACCATCATGAATAATATTGGCTTCTTGATTCCAAAGAACAGCTGATTAAAGACAATTATATCTAGATGTTCACTGCAGGCAAATTTGTTCAACCAAAGAAGTGTAAATAAATTAACAATGGTGCTCCAAACTTAAATGAAATGTTCTTACCTTAACTTTTTCGTTGTCAACTTCGACGGTTTTTATCATGAAATCCACACCGATGGTCGCACCTTGCCCAGGCGGAAATATGCCCTGGGTAAACCTTCTGACCAGACATGTTTTCCCCACACCCGCATTTCCAACCAGGACCACTTTGAACAGAAACTTGTAATCTTCCATTACAGGAATCTGAAAATAAAATTAAGTAAAGCACATCGCGAGTCTTACGATCCGATCAAATGAAAGTGAAATCAATCGAACGGGAGGCACTTTCTTTAATTATAATTGCGCAATACACGCAAAATGATCACGAAAGCCTAGCGCAGCTTTAAAAGGTGTGAAAGGGTGGAGTATTCACCTGGGAATTAAATGACAAGCTTAGGTTCTTAAATAACAAAAACCTATTAATTTGACATTTCGGTCAATCACGAATCGTATACCCATATACAAATTTGGTAAATTTGACATTTGGTGCTGCCATAAGGTTGTTTACGGGGTACCTGGTGGCCTGCATGAAAAAAAGTGAAACTCGCTACATTAAGGGCTGAATTACAAGCCATTTTTAAATACACTCTTATTTTCTTAATTTTTTTATTCCATTCCGTGTATTAAAAATTATCCGATTCATGTTTTAAAAAAGGTATGTAAAGATATTTGCGATTAAATTCAATAAATACTATTAAAATATAATTTCTTCTTTATATTTGTATCGGACGTCAAAATCAACAAAAGAATAATGAAATATATCTAATTAATTAAAAATATATTTGGGCGCATCAAATTGAAAAAAAAAATGAAATAAGTTTTTTTCCGTACAAAGAATATTGATATATTGGTTTAGCATGAGATTATATCAATAATTTTAAATCCATTTTTTATTCAAAATAGACATTTGTATCGTAATACAGGTTTTTGTAGAGTTAAAATGGTTTTCCTTAACCAAATTGCATTGTATATTCAAAATGTAACTAATTTCAGCCCGCTAAGCTGATATTTGTAATATTGGGGACTTTTTCTGGAAATCCAATAATATTATCAATATATGCTATTTACTCGTACATGGAAAATTAAAGAAAATGTCAGATGTTAAAATGAAGTTTGTTTGATTGAAGAAAAATATTTATTTTTAATTTAGAATTGTAACCAAGATTCGTCAAAATCATTATGACATCACAGTCACAGTCGTATACTTAGAAACAGTACTATAATAATATTTTGATATAATTAATCTAAGGAATTCGGTCGCCTAAATACACTTTAATATTTATTTGAACTTATTGTACTGATTCTGAATAATATAATATTGTCGAACAATAAATTATGTTTAATTGAACAACGGAAACGAATGCAGTCAAAAATATTTTTTTCTCACTACCTCAAAAGTAGTATTCGTGAATTCGTATTCATTTCGTATTTTCACTGTTTTTGTTTTTTTTTTTAGTTACAAACAGTAAAAGTTTAAAAAGTTGACTTCATATTTAAACAAATAATGCAAATTCCAATTTTAAACGGCAATTTTGTAAAATAAGTATGTTAAATTGTGGATTATTTGTCACCCATTCAAGAAGATATTAAAATTTTCACAATAATCTTATAAAGTTCGTATTGAAAATATTGAAGAAATATGTTATGGCTACAGTAAGAACTTCAGTAAGAAGATGTATAGAAGTGAATCCTGAAATTGGTAAAAAAGGGATGAAATTAGACTGAATGCGACGGAAATGTGGTCATTAAGACGCTTGTGTGAAAAATTTTTGGTCGATAGAGTGAGGAATGAACAAATTAGAAGTGAACGTAATGCTGACTGTAGCGTAGTAAAGCACGGTCGCTGTGCCTATGTGAGCGTGACAGCAACACAACTGTACGCGTGCGACAAGGATACATAGCGTAGGATCAATGTACGAAAATCTCTCGTTTCAGCGACCGCGCTTTAGTCAGAATAAAGAAAGGAGTGCAGAGATGGTTTGGTCATGTAGAACGTATGAGCGAGGAAAGGATGGTTACGTAAATATATGGGGCGAGTGTTGAAGACATCAGGAATAGAGGGCTTCCGCGAAAAACCTGGTATGATCAAATACTACAAATATTGGAGGAAGGCCCTGTTAAAAGCCTCATCAACCGTAGAACTTGCATGATAAGATGTATGAAGTAGTTGAAGCAAAAGTGGTGTACCAAGATAGAAGAATATGGCATTCTATCCTCTCTGCCTACCCCTTCGGAGAAACGGCGTGGTGGTTAGTTAGTTAAGAACCGCGCAATATTATTACGATTCAATGTATTGTATTAATAGTAAAAACGGAAAATGAGTACAATGAAGTTCGCAATGGTCATGAAATTGCAGTTGTCAAATGCCGACGCTGTTTTGACAAATGGCCGTCACAACAGTGGGCGTGATTTGATTTTGTCTGCGATTTAAATGTAAAATATTGGTAATATTACAAGTTGCGAATGTAGTTTTACTTCGAATTCTTTTTATATGAATGAGAATCTACGCGTGGCGGCAGGAAATCGGGGTGCTTGATACGTAATTACAGACATTTCATTGTTATTAAATATTCAAACTTCTGCAGTGAATTTTACTCCTCAATGTTTGCACGTTGATAAACGGATATATAAGTGCAAATCTCGATAAATTATTTATTTATTCACATGTTAAACGTATAATTTTTGCCGTTTCACATATGATGGTCGTAGATGTGTTTAAATTTTTTATTAATTCGCTTTTAAATATTAGTATTTTTTACCCAGCTTTACAATGAAGATAATCAATATATTATTTTTTAATAGTTTTAATTTTTGTTAGTTTCATTAGAGTGAGCTGGAGTTTTATTTCCATACTTAAATAATTTATATTTTTGGGTGTGCAATTATTGGTCTTCATAAAATGACAATATTATTATTTTAGTTGGGGATTTGACTTTATTTGAATTTAATGCGTTTTTAATTACGATTTAATGGCCCTGTTGGTTTGTCCAGATTATATTCTTGCATAAATTTCCCAAGTCAATATGCCCACTGTCGTTCATGGCAATAATGCTTGTGTTCTCTGGGTAAATTTGCAGCCTCTCTTTTTTATTTTCATTATATGAGGGTTGCCTAATGTCCGTTTCAGATTTGAACTGGTATTTGAGCCAATTAAACACTAAGAAAAATAGTATAAAATATTTTTTAGTGGGTTTATATTTTTTTGGGGTTAGGTTGACCATTGGCACATAAAATTGAAGAGCTTAAAGACATTTGCATTTACCCGACTTTCGGTACTCCATTTTTTTATGAAATATTCCATCAATAATTACCTACCTATATTATATAAATTTAAATAAGCGAAGAAGTTCAAAACATTAACCCATTTTTAATTATTACTTACTACTACTAACTATGAAATACACACTATTACTTGTATATTTCATAGTTATGTTAAAATTTTTCTGCGCAGCTTGGATCTCATATTTTTGTCGTAGAAGCTGCCTGGCGACATCGGTTTGTATAAACATTGTTGTAGCCAGCGATGTTACTTATCTAAGATACAAATATTTGAAATACAGATACAAGATACAAAATAGGTATTTTCATCTTGTATCTGAAATACTTTTTTGAATATTCATCTTGTATCTTGTATTTAGATACATTCTTTTGGTATCTTAGTATTTTGTAAATACTAAGATTGCTAAGATACTTTTTGCAATGATGTACCTTAATGAGATCTCATTGAAGAAAAATGAGCGACAAAATGTTTGAAGAACTGGTTTTATTTAAGTCTCAATTAAAACCTTAAAAATATAATATTTTATTTTGTCACATTTGCGTGATCAACGCGATTTATTCGTAAATAATTCACGTAAAAAAATAAACTTACATTCAATAAGATGGTTTTCTTACAAAAGTATTTTATCTTTAAAAAGTATTTGGAAGATACGTATTTTGTATCTAGCATTTCAGATACCGTTCCAGAAAGTTATTTGTATCTGGTATTTGAAATACTTGATTTTAAACTATTTTGCATTTTGTATTCCAGATACTTTGTATAGGGTATCTTGTACATCACTAGTTGTAAGCACTGTATTGTACTGTAAACATTTGGCACATTATAAGGGATATTTTCGGGCTCTGTGTATTAACCTAAGTATAAAAGGTCTTTTTGTATAAACATGTAAAAAAGACACAACCTAACCTCTTCATATTATTTTTCTTCAGCTGTCCTATTTCTTTTATATGGTAGTGTAGCTGACTTCATGTAGATTCATATTCACTCTATGACCGATCCTTCATGAGTCATTTTCTCTTAATCTCTTAGTCAAATCTATGCGGAGTTTATTTCATTCTGCTTATTAGCCATATTCAATGGTATACAAATATATCAGACTTCTAAGTCTATATTTTAGAAAATAAAAACGTGCAAGCTGTTCCAAGATATTAATAATTTTTGAATATTCAACATTTTTATTGATTTCTCAGTCGTGACCGTGGAAGGCAAATGAAACACTAAAAACAATATTTTTTTAAATTTAGTACGCAAAGTCACTAGACACAAATTTAATCGGAATTTAACTGTTTTATCGCCGTTCGTTCTGCTCTACCTTGCGCGTAAGTACTCGCTTGCGCCGGATGTCTTTCGCTTGTTCACACTGCTGGCCACAACGAGCCGCCGCATGGTTCGCTTTTTATCTGTGTATCGCAGAAAGGTCACAACAACTATGCCCGCGTTGCTTTTATACACAAGTGTTGGTTTCGCAAATTTTCGACCTGTTTCTCCATATTTCTAGTGTTTTATAGTATTTTTTTAGAATAGTCCAGTTAATTCTAGATGCATGTGGACCGTTGAAGAGATTTCGATAATGCGCAGTTTTCACTTTTAGACTCTCGAGACATATATACTGGATACAAACGGACGCAAAGGCAAAACCTAGAAATTTTTTCCCTCCATAATGAGAAACAGTGAAAGAAAGGGTTCCCTGACGCCATCAACATAAATCGGTCATTCACTTGGCGCTGGAGGTAGACTATGCGACACATTTTACAACAAGGGACAGCGATAAAAATGAGAGTTTTGATAGTTCTTGTACAGAGGGCGGAGTGTTGGTAGGCGTATAATAAGCGTGAGCGATTCTTAAAGAGACGGTCTTTAACTCAAGAGTGACTATCTTTTAGTTATTTATCAATTTCGAAGAATGTTTTGTAATATCGCAACTTCACAAATAAAAAGTGATTTAATCTAATAATTAAATATAATTTTATGCTATTGTAAACTGCTATTATTTCGTGGTTATTATAATGAAATTAAACATAAAAATTGACTTCGCTTTATCCGCTATATTTTTGTTATTATAAAATAATGTCTTACAACAGGTACACACAAAAACAAATTGCTAAAAATATACTTGCCTATATTTTGTAATGTTTAGTTGGTAGTTTATCTTGAAGGAACAAATTTTTATGTTAAATTTAATTATACATAAATATAATTTTGTTTTTTCAGACATTCCTTCTAACTCCCACCATCTATTTCAAGACTTGAAAAAACTTTTCAAAACGGAGAGAAAAAAGAGGGCAAGACTTAAGCTGTGCGAGAGGACAGTACATATCGAATAAACAAAATGGCGTGGCGCTTCAAAGCTTCCAAATACAAAAATGCCGCTCCGATTGTTCCGAAACCCGAGGCTTGCATCAGGGACATCTGCGTCGGGTCGTACCAGACGTACGGGAACAACATTTGCGCGTCCGCCTCTGTCATGGCCTTCAACTGGGAGCATGTCGGTTCAAGTTTGGCCGTTTTGCCCCTGGACGATTGCGGCAGGAAGAGTAAAACCATGCCTTTGCTGCACGCTCATTCCGACACCATAACTGATATGGAGTTTTCTCCATATCACGATGGGCTGTTGGCGACTGGATCTCAAGACTGCTTGGTGAGTGCAAAATTTTTTATTTATTTTTATTTGTATTGCAAGGTAATATTATGTCGACATTTTATTTATTATTATGTATATGTATTGCAAGCCAATACACAACCCCAACATAATCAACACACATTACAACACATCAGCCCTGATGATGGACCCTGCAATGGGATCTGAAATGACTGCCAGAAAGGTCGTAGAAACACGCAGAATATCCCAGAAAACTCAAACCAGAAGAATTTGTAACTTGTCTAATTTCATTCCAGCAATAAATGAAAGCTAGAAAAAAAGGGCCGGGTGCGGATTTGAATCTGTGTTTCCAGAGACTTATTTCTAGTCAGATGTCTTGATTAATAAAGTTCTTGGGTTTTCACGGCCACTCAGAATCTTCTGGTTTGTGGAGTATTTTGCCGTGTTTTTATGACCTTTTTTATAGCTGACGTTTCGGATCCCATTGCAGGGTTCATCGTCAAGGCAACACATCGACCCTGATGATGAACCCTGCAATGATGGACCCTGCAATGGACCCTACGCCAGGAAGGTCGTAAAAACGTCTTGATATTCATTTGCAAAAGATATGTCAATATTACCTCATATAAATACTTAAAGCGATGTATTCACTAGGGGACAAATTGTCCCTCAACAGCACGCGCGGCATAGAGTCTACGTGATGTTGCAACGTCGTGCACTGTTCCGCGACCTCGCGCACAACATAGCGCGGCATTTCTACGTGCCGTGGCAACGTTGCCATGCGCACGGTAGCCGAGCGTACTCACTGCAACATTCCGCGGAGCGTCAGTACCACGTGGTATGTTTGTAAACATACAAGTGAATACGCATGCGCTGTATCTGTCAAGATGACAATGCGGGGAAACGAAATCGTTCTTGAACTCATCGAGCTGTATCGATCGAAGATCGCATAGAATGTCCGTCCTTCTTTCTCTTTGCAGTAAATAATTTCGCATTCTCCTCTTTTTTCTCCTCTTACTTTTCGATAAACTCATTAACATAAACAGATACGCGGCTATCATCATAACCTCATAGGGCGATATATTTCCGCGACATCTGGAAAACAATAATTATTTGCAACCTTGTTTTTAATAATATTCAATAGATAGAATTTACTACAGTAAAACCTCGTTAATTTGAAATTGCGACCCAAAAAAACATTTCGAATTGCGCGGAACCCCGTTTTCGCCAAATGAGATACCGCAGCTGTCATCCATAACCTCATCGGATGACATTTCCGCGACAAGATATGCGAGTCCCGGTGTGTACACGTCAAATGACCGCATCATTGTCCCCGAAACATGAGCGTAGATGTTGATGCGACATGTCGAGCGGAATGTTTAGCGATTTGTCCCCTAGTGAATACATGGCTTAAGTCTTGGCCCACATAGCGGCAACTGGTTACATGAAATGCATTGATATTATTGTATATTTGTGTCTTGGCTAAAAAGAATATCGTTTAGCAGGTTCCGTTTTTGTTTCTTCAGCAGTTATGTTGCTTCGTCAAACAGTTTGTTGGGTTTTGACCGCTTCAGGTGTCGGCGGTCTTTCATGCGTTGATTCCGGCTTGATTGAACAAACAATATTGCGTAGTCTTATTCATTGACAGTTAAATGGATATTTCAAACCACCATAGCTGATGATGGAAATGACATTGCGAGCTAAAAATACTGCATTTACTTACAAATTGTAGACAAGCTTTGCTAATTTCGACAAGCCATAGCTTAACCTGTCGGGTGCTGGAGCGCAGGTCTGCGCTCCCTAGACACGTAACCGAATTAGGCCTGTTTTACCTGCGTTTATGGGTTTTTAAAGCTTCTCATTGTTTATATCTCAAGTTTTTTAATGAATGGACAAGTTCTATTTGTCAAGTAACCTCATTTTCCGCGCAAACCGGAAAAAAATCATTCCAAATGTCATATTCGAACTGCGCATAAATTGTGTTATTTATCTGTTTAAATAAGTGTTATTTTTAAATAAAAAAGTGTTAAAATTAAGTATTTTTATATTCTTTGATATATTTAGAATGAAAATATTGAAATATAATATCTCTAGTATTATTGCTTTCATAGTTTTATTCAATAAACATGTGCGTACATTTTTAACACAGTAAATTTCGTTACTTATTTTCATAATTAATGAATAAGTAATTATTGAAGTCTGTATATTGAGAAACCAGAAACTGCAACTTCTTAACGATTATTGTTGATTTTTACATGAATATAACCTTCACAAAAAAGTGTCCAAAAACAGCAATCGTGCGGCATCTGACCGGTTAAGAATTTCTGCTGCTTCAGATATCGGACAAATAGATTTTCCGCTTTATAATTAAGATTATAACATGTTTTCATTTCCCGGGAGGAAGTTATCATAATATTCGCAGTCATAACATCATCAAAGAGATTAGTATTCCGTTATCTTGTGAAACAAACCTTGTTCCGGGAATGTATTATCGTGCTTTAGAATAATTAATATTTTATTTTTCCTGTCATGCTGACTTTACAAAACTCACTGTAACTGATGTCAACTTTTTATTTTGATATTCACTCGTTCGCAACAGTTTTTTTAAATTAATTTATCAGACTAAGTGTCTTTATTTTTTTCTATTTGAAGGTCCATTGTTATAATTTTTGCATTGGGAAAGAAATTAAGAAAAACATTACCTTTTTAGTACAAGGCGGTTTATTTGAGTTTCTATCATACAAAACCATTAAATTAAAACTGGAAAAGGAATATGGGTGAACCAAAACCACATAAACACATCTGATAAAATGTTGCAGTGGGTTTTTGTGCGTATTTTAACACAACATCATGGAGACATTTGTCCTTCTTTTTTCCCATGCGTGAGCAGAGAGGATAGAACGCCCCACTCGTCTGTCCTGGCACACCACTTTTGCCTTGTCCATTTACACACGACTTCTCGTGCACACTCTTCGGGTGTTGAAGCTTGCTTATCTGATCAAGCCGGGTTTTTCTGGTGTTGGTTGAGCTAACAGTGCCCTGGGATATATATATCCCATAAGACTATATACGTTGAATAAATACAATGGTGTATTTGATGAGATCCAAAAATGGGTACATGACAAAACCATATGCAGTAGAGGTGGGAGAGAGAGGACTGCCGCCCAAGTCGATTTACAGCTTTCGCAAGTATCTGGGACTAAATAGATCATAGGTGAATGGATTCTTGGAAACATCCGAAGATTGGTATACTCTGATGGCTCCTAATGCCTCTGAGCATGCATGCATAAAGTACATTAATACAAATGTTGCCCTAAGGGAGGAGGGAGGGGATGAAAGAACATGGTGTAAGGAATTCCTAAACCAGCCAACGACAGGTCGTAAGCCTTCCGCTTCCATCTCTTCTTTGCTCTGCGTCATGGGCCCGAAGCTGTCTGGCCCTATTCTGGTGAGACCGTAGTTGCCAATTTTTTCATAAATATATTCTGTTACAAGCTGAAACCCATCTATCTAAACGGATCACCGTCCTGCCATCTGTAGATCTGTCTAATGTCCCAATGAATAAGACATTTTAACAGTGTCTGCTGTCTTAAAACTTATCCACGATTGGTGCAAATTCCAGGTTAAGCTTTGGAACGTACCGGCGACTGGTTTATCAGAGCCGATGACTAACCCGGAGTGCACTCTATCCCAGCGTCAGCGGAGAGTGGAGACGGTGGGGTTCAACCCTTCAGCTGACGGCTTGCTCCACGTGACCTCGGCCAACTATCTCTCCCTGTGGGACCTGATCACTCAGCAGGAAGTATTTGGTAAGTGAGATTCACGGTCTTTATTATTTTCGACAATATTCAATTATCGCACTGATTATTTTAGGAGATCTATTCTTCGTACATCTGTAGAAATATGACGAAATGAGATATTCATTGTTTGCGAGTTAAGTTTGAGGTTTTATCATAATGGTTTGTTACACCATTTTAATAAATTGCATAAGGCTGGAGTTAGCGAGAGGTCTGTAAAATTGGTTTAAAGTTATCTTTCTAACTAATGTAGGTAGGTATGCACAAAATGGCAGATCGCGGGAATTCGCACCATTGGACCGTGAGTTAATTTTTCTGTCTTCTGATTGGCGGATATAAAATTTCATCATTCAGTCGGTAACTGTTTCGTTGTGGATATCACCATCCATAGCCAATGGATGGGGCTATTGGTGTCGTCATCGTCGGTTCAGCTAAGAGTTAAAAGAGGTGTCAACCTAATGACACTTGTCAGATTTCCACCGGTCATTGGCATTGTATTACTTTACTGTCAGTTATATTATTGAAATTGAAGGGAGTAAATCATTGTGACCTGAGGAATTATTATTTCTATCTTACCCGCATTTAATACTAGGATTTAACACTAACAGAATCCTAAGTGTCAAATAAAGAGGTTATTCTACTCTGGGAGAGTCAAATTTTGATAAAATTCGGGAGATTTTTGCAAGGAGGTGATAGAAATGAAAATTGAAATCGCAATAAAATATTGTCGTAAAATAATTTATTATTTTTATTTGTGATGTATCATCTTCCAGTGAACGGTGATCACGGCGACGTCATTCAGTCTGCCTCGTGGCGTCGTGACGGCAAACTGTTGGCCACATCCTGCAAGGATAAACGAGTGCGTATCGTGGATCCGCGCGCCGCTGAGCCCGTGGTGGACAGTGCCAGCAGCCATCAGAGCATCAAGGACAGCAGGATAGTCTGGCTCGGGGACCAGGAGAGGATACTTACTACAGGTGATATTATTATTTTTTTCTCAAATGTAATTAATTCACGTGCAGTACTGTAGAACTTTTTTAATATGATATTTAGTCAACTAAACTTTCATTCCACCACAGATTACCAAAATATATACCTAGACATGAACTAATCTAAATTTCTTGGTACATGGTCTGGTTTGACTTGTTTTAAAAAATCATTACACACTTGTAAATTTTGAAACCATTATGAAAAGTATTGTCTTTTTAAATGTCACGCTTTGTTACAAAAATATGGTTTTTCGAGATGTGGTTTTAAACGAAAGTTTCAAAAATTTAAAAAATCAACATCTATTGTAAAAAATACATTTTGTTTACTAGTGGATTTAATTATGCAAGAATAAATACTTAAACTTCTTCAACATGAGCAAAGTGATTTTGTGGTGACATTATTAATTGTATAAATACTTTAACTGATTCCTCTAATACATGAAGAATTGTATTGTATTTTGATTATTCATACGCTTACGCAAAAGGTTGCATCTGGAAATAATATTTTTTACGAGTTTTGTTAAATAGTTAAATAATTCTTATTTTATATCCATTTCTACTTGTCAGGATTCGACTCTGCCCGTCTGCGCCAGGTGATAATCCGGGATGTGCGTAACCTGTCCACACCCGAGAAGACTCTGGAGCTGGATTGCTCCACCGGCGTGCTGATGGCTCTGTATGATCCCGATACAGCTATGCTGTTCCTGGCCGGCAAGGGGGATACCACCATTGCTTACATGGAGGTGGCCGATCGAGAGCCGTATCTCATAGAGGGGATCCGGCATTCTGGTAAGGAGCCTCGTCATGGTAAAACTATTAATTTTTGTCTCTATAATAATTTTATAATCATAATTATATCTTTGGTAATTATAATTAATCTAGTTTTGTTATCCAGTAAAATCCCATTAAGGCGGCACAGCCGATTCATAAACATGCATAGCTGTCAAATTACATTGATAGATCATGTCCTTTCAAGCCGTGCGCGACATGTCATCTGAGCGCAAATCGAGTGAAAATTACACGTTCGTTACATGTACATACGTTGCTAAAACAGTAAAGTTTGATAGAAAGAGATGGTCATATATTCTTTCCTTTCGTCCGCGTCAGGTATCCCCACAGAAGTACCTCACGTATCAAAATATTTACTTATTTAACTTTAGACAAATGATCTTATATTATTTGAGTCGACTTATTATTTTCCGTAAATAATTTAAGAATCATAGTAATAATTCTGAACTCATTTTTAAATCAATGCATATCGTAATATGACAATACAAAACAATCACGTAGCCCCACGTGCGTACTGCGTATATCAAAATGTATTATTTTATCTATCGACAAATTCCCGTATTTTATTTTCGTCCAATAATTACTTACTGAATAGAATTTAAAAAACATATTAATAATTCTGAAATACTTTTCATATCATAATGAATACCTTTAATATTAAACAAGAAATAAATATATGGGAGACGCGAACGCGCATGCGCACGGCGCGTACAGTATGTATCTTGATACCTCAAATGATCTGGAACAATTGTTGAATTAGGATAATACCGAAACTGACATGTGACGCAAGTTCAAAGTTTAAAAAGGATGAAACCGTTCGAAAATCCATATAAAACCTTAATATATGGGAGATATCAATTGCTTTTGAGCGTATTATATAATAATAATTCATATAAATGTCAAATTTGGCGTAAAAGTACAAGGAATAGTGAAATCAACGACGAGGAATATCCGGCTACATGAACACGACTGACCCCTGCCGTGGCCAGACGGCATCTAACATGGATTCTGACGTTAACGATGTCGTTTTTCATACTTTAGAATTTTTATTTAAAAATAATAATTAACGTGTTTTTTATAAAAAATTTAGCTTTTTAATAGTGAATGAAGACTCAAAGTGCGAATATAGATACAATATATCGTTTAAAATCATCTTTTTATATGAATAAACAACGTTTGAAAATGACCAAAAAACATAAATATTTAAGCATGTTTCAAATATTATATCTTTTTTAATATTGAATATTTCTTAATTTCCTACGTACGGATTCTAGATAATTAAGCAAACTTTATATGTATAAAAAAAACATAGTATGCTTACATACAAATTTTCAACGAACGAATCGTCGCCCGGGAACATTAAAAACGTTTCTTTTGCCGCGGCCTGTGGATTAATGCTTATATTTTTCTTATTTATTATAAACAATGTTCAGTTTATTACTTTTATATAAGAACAAAGGTTCTATCTAAGTTATCGCCCTAAAAAAATTGCAATCTACCATATAAATTCTGATATAAATGAATAATGAAAACCCACATTTTCGTAAAAAACGCCGAAATATGCATTCGCAGTGAATGTACCGCCTTAAGGCTGGACATTCACTGCAAATGCATATTTCGGCATTTTTTTTTTACAAAGATGTGGGTTTTTATTATTAATTTATGTCAGAAGTAGCTTGTTGGTCTTGTGGTTAGGACACTGGACTCGTGATCCAAAGGTCGCTGGTTCGAACCTCACTCCAGACTAGCAAGTTAGTCCTATTTTCATAGCACAAGCGTTTAGTTTAGTTTGAAAATAGTAAGAATATTGATGTGACACGTATTCCATGTTCACATCTCTATTTTTAATAAAAAAAAAAAAAATGTATGTGCTAGACCGCAATTTTTTTAGGGCGATAACTTAGGACCTTTGTTCTTATATAAAAGTAATAAACTGAACATTATTTAGAATAATTAAGAAAATATAAGTGGTAATCGACAGGCCGCGGCCAAAAAATTAGTTTTTAGTGTCGAGAATAATTTTTACTGAATATTTATATGTACCCAGGATATGTTCTTTTTATACTTATAAAGCTTACTTTACCGTCATGATTCTGTAGTGAAATAATTAAAAAATGTTATTAATGAAGTTATAATTTTTAAAATTTGTAAGAAATTTCTTTTTGATGATTTTCAAATGCTTTTCAAAAAATTAATTTCCAAAAAAATTAAAGAATTGATTTTGCACAATATATTGTATTTACTCCTGCACTTTGAGACTTCAAGTGTTCTTTGAAAGTTATTTTTTATTTATTAAAAACACGTTAATTAATATTTAAAAATAAAAAATCCAAAATATGAAACATGCCAACATCTGATGATGTTATAATTTGGAACGCTGCAGGCCATGGCGAGGGCTGGATGCCTGTCTGCGCTGCTTATTCTTTTTGTTAAAAATTCAGTATAAAACGTGTTTTTATGCCGAATTGGACATTAGTTATTAATAGCAATATCGAAAGCAATTGAAGTATTATCATATTATACTATCGAAAGCAATTGATTCATCACATATACAGTGAAACTCTCTTAATACGTTTTTCAAGGGACCAGCAAATAAAAACTTATTAGGCGTGAGAACATATTAACAGTGATTTCATTATTTTCATATATTATTTACACTTTCTAATTTTGTGTTTTAATTGAAATTTCCTTTATATAATATGAACATTTAAGGACATCTATTTAAAAAAAATTAAGTAGGTAAATATATACATTTGTAAAATATTTCCTGAGGGTCAGAAAACAATAAAAACCACCACAACAATAAAAATTTTAGCACTGTCAAAAAATATTTTCTTAATAACCATACTAAAAGAAAACCATAAAATAACTTATGTAGGTATGTCAATACCTATGTGCAAACCTTAACTTTAAAAGAAAATATACAAGTTATCTAAATTACTATTGCAAAAAAAATACCTATCTTAAACTAATAATATTATTAAAGGAAAAGTCAATCAGAATTTAAATATAATTCGGTGTATAAACCTAAACCATAACATAAACCTCACGAATACGAAAAAAAATACGAAAATTACCTGTATCTACTTCCCCTGGCTTGGTAAAGATAGCACATTTATAAAAAAGAACCGTTTGTAAATAGTATTCTACTTGACTTCATTTTAAAAATGTATCCCTTTTGATGATTTCTACATAATTTAGGTGTACATTCAACATTTCGCCTTGAGCAAACTCAATGGGGCAAAGTCCAAAACAACCCGCCAATTCAGGGGCGAACTCGGCGAACTTAACACAATAATACATTAAATAATATTCTTTTGAGATTAATAACGATTTTCTTTATTTTAATTACGTTTGATTTCATAATACCTTAATATTTTCCCAGACGCAAAGAATATTCGTGATATTTTTTATCATTAAATTAAATTTGATCCGTTTTTTTGTAACTTAATTAGAAAACAATCGGAGATATTACGTAATTAATATTCCCGATTGTTTCCTCGAAGAAATACAATCAAAATGAGAAGAATTTCGTTTAGGCAAATTAATTTTGCACCGACGTTGTTTGATTTTGCGATTGCGACTACTTATATAAAAAATGATCATAAATAATCGCCGCATAAAATTATTTATTAAATATTATTTCACTTCTCAGTATTCAACCGTTCTATTTTGTTTTACAATTTTTTTAATAGATTTTTAAAATATCTTGTTGTTCAAGAGAAAAGTTTATTCATGGATAAACGCTAATCGTCGGTCGTTTCAAGCTAATCAAAACTAAACCGGAATTAATGAATAGCCCCCAATGATATCTACGAAAATTAAACAATTAAATTTCAGCATTTTAATGAAAATAATTCAAAAACAGATTTATTTTTTAAGAATGAAAATAGCATGGAGTAAAAATAATCAAAGAAAAATTAGTACAAACAAGTTTAAAGGATTATTTGCGCTGATCAAAGCCGACTATAAACACGTACAGTAGCCGGCAAACATCTTGAAATTATACGGCGCAGTGGGGGGAAGTTTGCGCATCTACCTTTCCACCAGCGAGACCCAAATTTCGTCTTCTGCGCATTCCTCCACCACGCCAAATAATTTCAAGAAGTTTGCCGGCAACTGTAACTCGCCAGTCGGGTATGCCGACAATCGCGCGAAAATTATTGTACGATATATGAGTACTTGAATTATGAATTGAGTAATTTAAGTGATTAATTGTCTTTAAACTCAAGTTGTTTAATTAGGATTGTACGTCCCGCGACTTCACGCGACGCGAGGCCAGCGCCACATTGCGCAGACCTTCCGTCGCAGATCTTCCATTTTACTGTATCTATTTTTTTTTCCATTATATAATACGCACTTATCAATCGCACTGCGCGGACATTCGACGAAATGACGCGACCGCGACATCCGCCATCCGCGCAGTGTGGCGCTGGCTTGTTTTGCTGGCTTTGTTTTACTGAATTTATCGGCAGTTATTTCACGCATTTGAAATGATGAATGATTTTAATGAGCTAAATAGACCTAGGAAGCAAGGTAATGTAATAAATAATTAAAAATAAAGAGTATAATTGATATAAATACTTGTGAATTTTAATTAAATTACGGTATATTTTGGACGTTAAATATTGACGAAAATGAAAGAAAATATTACAGTAGTACCTACCGAAAGGGCTTCTGGAATTGTAAATTATCAGGTGCACCTGCTAATGTAATTGTGTATTCTCAGAAATGGATTTTTCAGTCAATTAAGAATGTTGCATAGTTAAGAATGAAAATAAATCAAAAATTAATATCACCAATGCGGCTCTGCGAGTATTATAGGAGTACATTTGAAAGCCAAGCATTCTTTGTTTATATTGGGGATTAAGTTTTATTGTCTTGCCTTTTCAAATAATAGAGTTTTTGTCAAAGTACTTTTATGGCTCTGCAAGAATTATTTATTGTAAGCTGCCCATTTTGTGAATTTTGAGATTTATTTGGGTTAATTGTTTTATTAGTCTATTCAAATACTGCAGGGTTTTTTCAGCCCCTAGAACTTTTGTTACACAGCCAAAACCACTTAATTTTTATTGCGCCCATTTCTCGAAATATTACTTTTAGGAATGTTTAACAAAATTTCGTCTTCCGAAAAACGTATTATGAAGATTTATTTGTATGAATAAATTGAGTTCAGCTAAAAATATTAGCACTACTTAGGCGAGAAACGAAAATAAGCGGGAAACTTATTAAACCTACAAAATTATCAGATTTGTATGGGACTTTTTCGGGACCGCAGAATTTAAACTTATTTAGCGGGAGAACTTATTAAAAGTGAATTTATTAAGCGAGTTTCACTGTAATAAGGTTATTTAAATAATTTTATATGAATTAACTTTTTTTGCCTACATTTATAAGTTTAAACCAATGTCAGTTCCTATGTCACCACCCGATTTGGTGACCTTGGAGGCCTCTTGACTTTGCGTATTGTTAGTGTGGATTTTACAAGTGATTCATTAGTCAAATTAAAGATCACTGTACTTTTAAATTGAAGAAAAATGGTTGTTAATTTTTTTTAACTCAATACATATTTTTGTACTAGTTTTTTTTTAATTCTAGATCAAAAATAATTAGGATTTAGTTAAACTCACAAGTATTTTGACATTTCAGCCGGAAGTCAAAATAATAACTAAATATGCTTATACTACATAATTATTAAATTAAAAAACAGCGATGTAGGAAAGTGGTTATTTTTTTTAAGTAAATAATATTTTAGAAATATAAATATGCTTTTTTAAAATTTTAGATTTAAAAAATTCAGAATTCGGACATAAAATACACGAGCATGAGCTGCTCTTGGGTGTTTCTGTACATTTTATCGTCTGCATTCTGTAAGATAGTCTCTTTTCTTAAGAATACGTAAATACATACACACGCTAGTGCAATGTTTATCTGATATTAGTTTTGTTGACGTTTCATTCTCGCCTTCAAACGAAGTTCTACTGTATAATATTTTGATTTAATGTTAGCTTTGTTGTGGTGTACAGAATGTGTTAGTCGACTATAGCTTTGCACGCTTACAGGAGAGCAGACCAAGGGAGCCTGCCTGGTCCCCAAGAGGGCTTTGAGGGTCATGGAAGGGGAGGTGAACCGAATACTGCAGCTCACATCATCCATGGTGGTGCCCATCATGTATCAAGTCCCTAGAAAGGTAACTCAATAGCGATAAATAAATATTTTGCATTTTTCCTTTCTTACTTTTTCTCACACAACGATATTTGATTTGCAGACGTACCGAGACTATCACGCTGATCTGTACCCCGACACACCAGGGTTTGTGACGCACACCAACTCCACAATGTGGTTTAAGGGTGTCGATCATCCCGTGCCCAAGATGTCCCTGGACCCTGCCAAGCGAGGATCAGAGAGCTCGGAGAAGGTATGTTATATTGTTATTTGATTCACCAAATGTCCCGTGTTGTCGATTGTTGCACGAGTGATTTTGCATTATTTTATGGCACAGACTGCCGAGTATTTTAACAACACGTAAAATTTATTTCTCTTTGAAAAGGTGTAAGTCTACCAGGGGCGTGCAGTGAGAACACAAAGCGTGACTTGTTCCTAAGCATATATTTTGAAAAGAAACCGATATTAGAGATAATATATCGTAATATTCCTATCACTGTAATTACATAACATATTATTCAGTTTTTAATATTCCATAATATTCTGTCACGTGTGTATTTAAGTTCAATTTTTTTTCCAAATATGTATATGTTTAAATAAAAGTCATGCTGCTTGTTCTCACCTCACGCTCCTGAAATATACAGATGGGATTTTGATGGCTTGTCTCAGAGATTCGTCGGTAAAGGCCGGTACATATGTGTTATGTCATTTGTGGCTACAAATCGTAGCGTTTAACTCTATACTGTTCTTAATGCAGTTGTAAGATGAATCTCCGAGTCAAACCACATCCGTGTACCGTAAGAAATATAATTGGTTAAAATCAGATATTTTTTATATATTATATTAAGCGGACGATTCCACCATTTACAAGATTTACAACGACTCTTCCGGAACGATTGCCATTCAGAATATTCCATTACTGGACTATTACATCATTCGTCTTGTCTCTGACCTATGAATATTTTTTTTGGATGCTTAGGATGACTCGGTAACAAGACAACAAATTGTAACGAAGAGTCTAATATACAGTAGAACCTCGTTAATACAAAATTCAAGGAACCAAAAAAAACATTTCGAATTACGGGGGTTTGAATTAATGGGGTTTTACTGTATAATAAAATTCTAATTGTAACAATATGTGTTTCAAAGTTTTGAATTTTGACATATTTTGACTTAACAGGGTTTTATAGTATTAATAAATAAAGTACAATTTCAAATTATAATAAATTCCCAATTATATAAAATTTTGAATCAACGTTTACTCTATTAACAATTATTGTAATTTTTTTATTACATACAGGGATGGCGGGCCCAACATTATTTAAAATAAATAATTGTTTACAAAATTGGAAATGGGGATGGAGTTGGGTTAACTTAATATTTAACAATGTTTTAATTTTAAATGATAAGACAAAGACATATTTACTATTTTTTCTCAACTTTTTCGATCTAGTTTCACTTTTTAGTCAAAATTTTTGTTAAAATGAATGGTAATTATGTCATTGTGTGTATAATAATTAGTCCCGAGTATTCAAAATGAAATTTTCTTTTATAGCATGGGTAGAGATGTCTTTAACTTTTTGATTATTTCGATGGTCCTACCTATACTGTCGAATCTGCAATTTTTTTTTTCTTTTTACTATATTAAATCATCCAATTTACTCCATATTTTGGGACAATGTTAAAAAAAGAATTTTCGTTGCAAATAAAGTATATATTAAAGGAGAATTGAACTTTTTAAAACATTATCTGGAAATAAAGAGTAAATCGGATTATTTAAGATACTAAAACAAAAATTGAATTTTTACAGATTCTACAATATACATTGGGACTGTCGATTTATATGTTTGTATCAATTTGTCGTAAACGTTTAAGGTAGTGCATTCTGTGTTTTGGTGTTGTGTTTTCCACTCTTGTAGCCTCTCAGTGTTTGTTTTTTTTCTCTTTACTCCCAGGTAAGTGATTCATTTGGTTTATTTTTCACAAAATTATTTACTTTGTTTTTATTACTTTTTTTTGCAAATATTTTTCATCACCTTTTTTATGCAACTTTTCTTTGCACAGTATTTTAGTAATTTTGTTTGGTACACAGCGCATTTATCAGGAAAGGGCTTGGTAAAATTTTTCATACTTGAATTCCGTATTTTGGTGTTTCGGTGATTGATCTAAACTAACGGGGATTTTAAAATTTTCTTTGGAGATAGGACCTTAAATTTTTTATTGGTTTTTTCAAAAAGACTTATCTGCGTATATTTAAACACCTTTCATAATATTTTTAGGTTCACAGAGGTTCATTAGCGCAGTATGTGAAACAACTGGAAGCGATGGTGGATCCGGCGCCTAAAACTTCGAAACCCATCAACTCTCCTCCGACTGCACTTATAAAACCTCAACCGAAGTTCACACCCCCCGTGGAACAGCCAGACATAGTTAAAAACACAGAACAAGAATCGAAAATCGATTTCGTTAACGTTAAAGATCTCATCAAAGGTATGGAGAATCCGAACAAGGAAGAAAAAACTTCAAAACGTATAGACCTGCAAGAGAAACCAGTCCAGAAAGAAGTAATTATGCCCGACAATGAACCGAGCGACTGCAGCGACATGCCAGAGAGCGACCAAGGCGTGGTTGACGGCGAGGACTGCAGTAACGAGAATGGACTCGATCACAAGTCAAACGGATTTGACGCGGCCATCGAGTCTGCAGTTTTGAACGGCAGTTCGCCAGTTATGGTTCCCCCGAAGCCGATGCCGCGGGCGTCGATTTCAGAGGCCGGCGCCGGCGAAGAACTGTTCACCAACGTGAATGTAGTCAACGGGGTGCCGAGGCCGGTCGCTAGGCCTAGGACGACGGCACAGACAAACGTCAGCAGCTACAAGGTATGAAAGAACATGAAAATATAAACGATTTTGTTTTAACTTTTTATTTTTGAAATATATTACGTTTTATTTGTTTTGTTTCCTTTGTTTTCCCCCACATTCCTTAATTTACGTTATTTTTATTTATTATCAACTACATATTAATATTTCTGTTATGCACCTATTAACACTTAGAATTCTCTATTCGTTCTCCGAGCTTCATGTAGTCCATTAGTGTTTTTAAACATTGTGTTTTATGTTTATTGCGAATTTTTGTTTTTTAAATAATGTGTCACGTTTCGCTGAAGTCATTCACAGCGTTTTCAGGAGAGTGCCTCTCGCCCTGGTGGGTTAAGGATGTAAGTTCTTGACGCCCGTGATAAAAATGGGTTGCTATGTTTTATCGCAGCTATTTGACAATGTGTTTTGACAGTTGCTCTTTGTAACTCTTAATTTATCTGCCCACCTTACCTCTGAATTGGATACTTAGGTTTTTGTTAAGGTGACACATTAAAAACTAAGGATGTTTTGTGGTAGAAAAAGAATATGTACATTTTATTTTCGATTATTCATTTTTTGTCTAGAGACCTCTGCAGATAGCTTTCTTATTTGTTCCCAAGCATTTAAGTCAGTATAAGTAGTACTGTTAAGGAAACGGAATCCTCAGATGCAATGGTATGTAGAAGGTGAATCAAGTTAGAAGTAAAAAATATTTTTAACGATTTTCAAAAGTCCCGAAAGCAAGAAAGTTAAAAAGCCACCATACGAATTAATCCTGCAATTTCACCATCCTGTAGCCGAGACTAGGACCGAAGCCCTTCTCCTCATCTCAGGGCAGCCAGGAGTTCTCCTTCGATCGCGTATTCAGCGTTCCCGCAGTGCCCGGATCCACTGCGTTGGGCCAGTTGGACGGGGAGAACAACGGTTCTGTGTCACCGCCGCAAGCCGTGGTGTCGCCGATCGCTCATAAGACTAGTCCCTTGAAAGGTGAGTTTGTTGCATTTGGGTGTAATTACGTTGATTAATTACTCCCTTTATATTAACTCGTGGCGTCTGCTTGCTTGCTTGCCGGCCTACCGTCGAAAAAACTTTGGATCGATTTTTAACCCTTTTCTCGTGATCCAATCGAGCTGAAACTTAGCATCAGACTCGTGGCGACGATCAAGAAGATCTATCAAATTTTCGTTAAAAAAAAATTAATAATTATAGTATAATTTTGGATTTTTAAATTTTTAATGTTTTTATCATTCAAGTTGTATGGATATTTCAACGCATATGGTAGATGCGAAACCCGAGAATGTGAAAGAGAGTATTGTAAAAACTTGTTTTTTAGGGGTTAATGTTTTTTTTATTCTGATTTTCCATTGGACTTGCTCTGCAGCTAATAATAATAACTATATGTAGCGTTCTTTTTGTAAAAATTTTTGAATCAAGGGGGCTTTACAAAAAACTATAGTCCTATAGTAGTATTTAAAATTTGTTTTTCTTTTTGTGCTTTTTCATATTAATTTGTTCCTGATACTTGGGTATATTTACATGCTCCTATCATAAGAGTCATTAAACATAGTTTAAGGAATTGCATCTTCTGAGCATAAGAATTTAAACGATTAATGATAAATTAATTTATGTTTTTTGAAATAATTTAATTTAAATCGAATAGTATTAAATTTTAATTTAAAATTAATTGACAACTTGAGGCTTAACTATGACAAAAGCTGTAGAAAGACTACATCCACATTCTAAACAAAAACCTCATTAATTTGAAATTTAAAATACAAATTGTTTCAAACACTTTCATATCCAAATTGATTAATCATTTGATTAACCCTATTAATTCGGAAATCTCCGTAATTTGCAACTCAAAATAATTTT
>JADDOH010006788.1:0-29791 GCA_016648135.1 Agrypnia vestita | reverse complement strand
CTACAAAGCGCACAATGCAAAACAAAAATGAAGATCGTTGAATAATTACCCGATATCCTCAAAATATCTCACCATCTATCGACAAGCTTTTGTACTCCTGTGCTCTCAATCTAGCACTTGATTTATTTAAAGTACCCAAATTGATACAAAAGTCACTATTAGTGTATCGGCCAAATTTTGGATATATCAATGACTTTAGCATCACAGTCTCTAACGGCAATCCACGAAATAAATTTATTTTCCTCTTTGGAATTCGTCGCAGAGAATGTTGGGCTGAAAGTGAACAAAGAAAAATTTATGAGGTGAAGTAAGCACGCGACTAACACAAAACACTGAAATTCATATTTCTCGTATTAAAATACGTATAGGTAAAATACATGTCAACTTCAAAATAGATGACCAAATAAATAAAAAATTTGAGCTATAGATATTTAATTGTTTCCTTATGTCTGAAACTACTTAAAAATTCATTTCATTCATTTATTATTTTTATAATTATTTCTTTTTTGGCTTAGTATAACATTTTAACCTATGATTGCTTTAACTTTAACTCTTAAAAGACTGTGCTAAAAATATCTTCGCGAACGGTGGTGTAACACAGCGTTACCTGATTAAAAATCGGCATAGTTTTTAATATGTGATCAAATATACATATATATGATACAGGCAAGACATTTTAAAGGTCCCTTTATATAATTATGTAAGGTAAACATACATATTTGCATTATTTTAGTAAATTATCATAAAATCATGGCATATCGAATTTGCGTGCGCTCTCGCTGACGTATTATTACAAACTGAATTCAACGGCGCTGTCGCCAGTTCGCCTCAGTCATCTGCAGTCCGTCTTTGTCTAACACGTATTACGCGACTCTGCCGTACTCTTTTGATATTTTTTCGCTTTCACCGAAACCCAAGCAACCGCCATCTCTGTCCTACCTGAAATGTTTGGTATTATCGTGCTCTTTCTTGCTCGATTTAACTGCGATGTGCAATATTCTGCTCTCTTTTACACACTGGCCGAAAATACGAGAGTAATGAATAAGTATTTTTTAATTAAAAAATCCGCACATTCGTAACAATTTAATTTAGCAATTTTGGTGTGAAAATGTTTATTCGATGATTACAAAAAATGTGACCTTTTAGTTTTCGTAAATAAGGTAGTTAAATCATATTTTCTATAACATGTAAACCTACGTTACATCACCTACACACAGGAGTTAAACAGCGTCCCATAAACAACCCACACATGGATATGTGCTTATTTATTATGAAGTAAGACTAGTAGGTACCAACATAAACTCATATACATTGGAGTGCCAAAATAAAACAAATATTATCCTTTTCATGAGAAAATTATTCTCATATTTTCATGAGAATATTTGTTCAAAAATTACTAGTTTTCCGCATATAATGATTGCCCACAAATTTAGGCTACAATGAAAATAAATATTTTTTGGTTTACAAATAACTTTTATCGCAGTCTCATTATTTGTAAAATTTCTCATTTATTTTGATGTATTCATATTAATTTTATTGTGGAAAACGCGCCAATATCAACTGTATTTATTCCCCACTATTGGGGTGGTCGTTATTTTGTGAGAAGATTTCAAAGCCAAGGGTAATTCTGCGAACGATTTAATGTTTTTAAATTTTGTCGAAAGAACACCCTCATGGTCGTGGCTGCACATGTTAGAAAGCCATTAATTTATAAGGAGACAGGGAACATGGTTTTAAATAAATTTTCTGCGAATTCGGCGCTAAGAAAGCAATTAGTTTTCTAAAATCGACATTTAACATGGTTCACCAGGCCGTCCATGCATTGTAGAAAAATCTCGCCTTGCTTCCGTATATTCTTGAACGGTAATAAATTGTATAGCCCCTAACCGGGGTGGTCCAAAAGCCATATGTCCCTAGACGCGCATTCCATCTATTGTTTGATTAGATTATAATTATAAATAACAAAATACATGTAAGAGCACAGAGGATAATGTTTGCTGGATTGCGGTATTTAATTACGAGAATTATAGGTAGATATAGGTAGACAATGATTAGGATTCTTTTATCAATTTTAAATGTACATAATTATAAAATTTTCAATTGTATGTATGTCAAATGTAATCTAATTGTAGTAATATTATTTTTGCTAGTGATTATGTCATAGTTCGGTTGACCACCGAAAATAAGTTAAGAAATAAGGTATCTTACGTTGCATTTTATTGGATAGATTTAGGTAATTGTATAGTTAATTACATAGTGTATAGGTAATTGTATGTTAGGTATTTAATAATAATTTTGTGTTATATGATAATAAAATAATTTTAATGTAATTAATTGTATGTAAAAATTATTTATAAGTGGTATTAATTTTAAGATTTTTATTTCTTGTTAGTTAAGATTAGTTAAGTAAGATAATATTAGGAGGCGTGACCAAAAATTAGGCCTAACGAATAAGAATTAAGTGTTGGACAGGAGGGAAGTGGCCAAAAACGTTTAAGGGAAGCTGAAATGTATAAAAACCCTGCGTGGCCACTCCCACAGGCAGTTGGGAGTTGGAAGTGGAGTTGGGAGTTAGTAGTTAGCACGGACAGTAGTAAGACAGTAGCTAGTTGGAAGTGGAGTTGTGATGTGACATACGACGTCGGCCGACAGTGATGAGATGCTGTCGGCCGACCATCAGTTAAGTGAACCGCGGAAGGAGTGCCGAGAAGAAAGAGGGAAGAGATCTCGGCTAGTCAGAGCGACAGTCGAGAGGACCATGCCGAGAAGCCCCAGCGGAGGAAGAAGACTCCCTGGAGAGCCGGGTGGTCTGACGTGATCTTGACTGTCAAGGCGACAGTCAAGCAGGTTGAGGAGGACGTCGGAAGTCCACCAACAGCGGCGTCAGGTGGATTGATGTAGCCTGACGTGGCCGCTGTTACGGACAGAAGAAGAGGACAAGGGCGGAGCCGAAGACCATTGGAGATGGTCAGCTGGTTATCAGGGCGATAACCAGCCCGCCACCAGCGCAGAAGGAGACCAGCGTGAGATGGGCCTCACGCCATGCGTCACCTTCGGCGTCACTGGAGCACGCGCGGCGTGCACGCACGGCAAGCACGGCGTCACGCGCGAGGGAAGTCGCGTTCAGCGCCGCGCCGTCATGCCGACGCCCACGCCGCCGCGACGCCGCGACCAAGACGTCGCCAGGTTCACGACGGTAGACAGGTTAGACATAAGGTTAGATAATAAGGCTAGGTTTTAAGATTATGACAATTTTCAATAATTTGAATACATGTACGATTCAGACTTGAATGTTTTCATTTAAAATTTTCCCACCCCATCCCTTAGTAATCATAGCTCAACTATTTATTTGATAGCACGTGGCGATCGTAGCCGGGGATCTGCCCTCTGAAAAGTGGAAAATGACCACGAGTGCGTATCAATTTATTTATTTACGAGTTTTTTAAAGAATATATTTTTATCGAATAGCATTTTCTCTATATTTGCATTGTTTTTTCAATATTCGCTCCATGAATATAATACATATTTATAATCGTCTCATCACTCATTTAAACTACCTGCTTTAACCATATAGATAACAATTTCATATTTTAAAAACTACTGCATTACTACTTTGTTTCTTTATTTTTAATGAAGACATTGATTTTCAAAAATGAATTTGCAGTTTTTGCATTATATGTGCTTCATTTTAATTTATACATTAAAATTCAATATCAAAACATACTTTTTCGTAAACAAGTTTTAAATCTCGGTTACATCCCGTTTACTACATCCTTCTACACATCTTAAAGTATGGCTTGGTTTGTGTATTTGTATGAACGCATGAATACCATAGAAGATTCGGATTGGCTTTTATGTGGCTACCGGCTACAGACCCAGTAGCTAGTATTCCCCGAAGTATTAGCTCCGCAGAGCTGTAGTCTGTGTTCACTACTCAATAATCTAGGTACTTGTTTACCTACCATCTCGCCGTGTAGGCCGTAGACTATATTCTGCTGTACCTACTGACGAGTAACCTTTGCCACAGTCTCATTTGTACAATTAATGAGGAATTTCCTCATTAAATTTCGGTTTATACGACCATATGAGATTTTCATTGAATATTTTTATGTCTACACTTAAGTGCATTGATTTTTTAATATTCTCTTCACGAAAATAATATTTATTTTATTTGTAATCGTCTCATCACTCATTTTAACTTCATGATTTAACCATTAGATAACTACTCTATAATGTTTTAAGCACTACTACATATCTACTTTTTTCTTTATTTTCAATGAAGATATTGATTTTCAAAAATAAATTTGCAGTTTTTACAATATATGTGCTTCATTTTGATTTATACTTTATAATTATTTATAAATTAAATTCTCTATGGTTTTTGAGGTGCATAATATAGAGTGGACAAAGAGACAAAACATATCTGCCTTCGAGATCCAGAACTGGAGAAAGACTCTTGAGGAGGCTAAAGACTGCCATACATGCTCGGGTACATCGTAGAGGTACATTACACATCGCACGGTACATCGCACATGTATCCCCATAGAACCCATACACGTTGCGGTACACCGCAGGAATCTTCCTTCAAAAATATGGCATCGTCGCGAGACAACACGTCGCGATGACAGGGTTTTCACTATATATGAATAATTTTTATAACTTTATTCTTATAAGCATCGGGCTGCGATGCCGCCTTCTTTTATTTAGTCGATCGTGGTATTTTTTATGCGCTAGAGATACGGTTCCACTTTATAAACTTCGATTATTTTACAACGCTTACGACTTTTCATTTAAAAAACATAGCACGCAACATAACCTCTCCCTGTCACAACTAAGGTACAACTGAGAGTGCCACACATGCACAGATTTGTCCTCCGCATAGACAAAAATAATCGAATTTCAATTCTTCTGCAGTCACCTGTACAGGTCTGGAAACCTCTACATGTGAACACCACACACGCGTAAAAAAAGAATGTTACGAGATTTTGTAAACGGACTGTTACACTAATGCAATGGCTCATGTAAAGTCTTAGTATACTGTGTCTAAAGTGAATGGACTCTACCTCTGCGGCGTATCGGTGCGTGTATGGCCGCCTTAAGACCCACCAACAAGATTGGATAGGGTGGTGATGAATATAAAGTGAATTATAAATTATGATTTTAATAGCATTTTAGAAAAAAAATATATGTTTAATTTTTGATTGATTTGATATCAATTTGACTGAAAATAATAAAAATTTAAGAGCAAATTATTCATGATTAAATAGTTCAGCTATTAAATTATTATTTCTTTACATAATATTATTTATAATTTGTAGGGATGTTCCGACTAGTCGGCAACTAGTCGGTAAAGCCGACTATCCGGCCTCTTTCGTAGTCGGCGACTATTCAGCAAAGAGCGCCGACTATTCGGCTTCTTCCTTTGTATGTATTTCTCAATACAATGTATATAGGTGGAATTACATTAAATAAAAACCCATTTTTATTTTAGAATCAGTCTTTTTGACATGTAAAGTTTTGATAGTCAGTTTTGAAATGTAAAGCAACCTCTTATTTGATAATCAACTAATGAGTCACCAAAATTACTTACTTGTACTGTGACATTTATCAAACAATATTAGTATCTTAATTAACAAACAATAATATCTTCTTATCTTCAATATACATTTATAAATATTTCTTCTTATTTAGGATTTTTCTTAAGGATTTTTTAAAATTAAAGACTAAGTAATATTAAACCAAGATTTCATGTACATGATGTACTGAAAAAAAAAACATTTATAAAAATTCTAGACATTAACTGCTTCATAAAAACAAAAACAATCAGTCTTAAGTACTTATATGATTATGAATCATTTATTTATTTATTTATTTATTTGTTTACGCCCATTAGGCTTTTACATAAAGAGTATAAAATAAATTTCAAAAAGCACATACATTAAAAGTTTCAGGAATAGCACCAAATCATGAGTATAAAAATTAAAAATGTAGAGTAGGTAACGAGCAGCAATGCGTATAGGCTTTTACATAAAAAAATATATCATAAAATTAAAAAGAACATACATTAAACAATATAAATTACAAGTAGCAAATTATTAAAAGTACCAGGAATAGCACCAAAACATGTGTACAGAAATTATAAATATAAAGTACAAAGCGGCAATGTGTACGAAAAATATATATTACCCACCATTACATATTAACAGCTGAAGTCAGTAACGAAGCAGTATTGCCTCTTTAAGTGTGAACTTTACTTTCTCCAGACTGTCGACGAAAATGTCAATCATGCAACCATATTCATTACAAGTTCCCAATATTCTGTGTATCACAGAATTTGAATGATAGTTAGTATTGCAATTGTTGCGATGGAATGTGACAATTTGTCGCGTTCTATGTGTGGAAGGGATATTATATTCGATACATGCCACAAGGTCAGGGCTGTCCAACATATTGTTTACAATTTTGTAAAGAAGAACTATATCATAAATTTTTCTTCTATCATATAATGTGAGTAAATTTAGTCTTTTCAATATGTAATTGTATTCTATGTTTTGTATTGGTATGCTTAACTTGTAGTTAATGTATTTGAGAAATTTGCGTTGGACACGCTCAATACTGTCTATATGCCCATTATAATATGGAGACCAAACTGATGAGCAATATTCTAGTTGGCTCCGGACAAGAGACATGTATAACATTTTAATACTTTCAATTGATTGAAATGGGCGTGATGTCCTTAAAATGTCATGTCGAATTGTTCAAAAAAAATCTATACACGAGACTTTCTTTTTGACATTGAGATTGACAAATTTTAATTGAACTCTTTCACTTTAATGAACAATAATAGTATTGTCTTTATTTTTTTACACAAAAACACCGCTCTGATCCGTGCAAAAGCAAAAATCAAGAAACAATGCGAAGTAAGCAAAACGTTCCGACACGCTCGCAGGCGGCGGTTGCGATTCGCGCGCGAATCAGCTGTAAACGAAACGTTACGGAAATTGCCGAATACCACCGGAGCCGTGATCGGCTTGGCCGACTAGTCGGACTCTTTACAACCGACTAATCGGCTAGTCGGCTAGTCGGCCAAAGTCACACTCTCTCATCTCTAATAATTTCGAATAAATTGCACTAAACTAGTATAAATACGTTGGTTTTGCTCAACATAAATAATTTAAGTTTCGTGAAGCTCGCCGACAGGAAAGCAGTTGTAACGGAATGATGCGTAATTCTGTATTTATTTTGTGTTTACAAACTTTTAGCCATGGAACGACTAGGTAAGTTACTTGAAATATATTGGATGAATATGAACTAGGACCAAAATATAAGTGATTTTTTTTTCGTCTATGGTTCAGAATATCAAATGGCGATAAATTGATTATGTTTCAAATACAATATGAGAACTGGGTAAAGGCTTTTGCCGAGGCTTTCTACGAGTTCTTGTTTCGCTGCCGGAATATCTAATTTGTTTTGGGGCTCCCCATCAAATTAAATCTACACCAAATCCATACGAAACTAGGTCCTCCAGTTATTTACAAAGGTAAAGTCGTGCGTCAATAACTGACTTGGCAATATCCAATAACCTTTGTCGGCATTCTCCTCGGAAACTGAGGCTCGGGCACTTCATAAAGAAATGTTTTATACAAAGTTTTCCCGCAGGTTATTGAGTATACTAATAAATGGATTTATATTGTGTAAGGAAAATCAAAGTTCATGAGGAAAGTTTGATGAATTAGGCGCATAAAGTTACGTTATTTGATGAACAATAAATAATATAAAATTCACTTGTTTTTGTTTGAGTAAAGGGAAATTAATATTCAATGACTTCGCAAACCATTATTTAATTTATTTATTTAATACATAAGCTTAGCAAAGTATTTTTTAATAAATCCTTAGTTTTAACGCTAACCAACATGAAATGAAAAAGAAAGTTTGGATTTATTTTTTAGGCTTATCAAGGAAAATACCAGATGTATAATTATTTCGTACAATTAACAGGTTTAGATGAGAAAAAATTAAGCCAGCCTTGGCGGTGCAGGGAATTTTAAATCACCGAAATCAACATTTATTCCGAACTCTTTGATATAGATCACTTTTTCATAATCCTTACATTTTTGCCTATCAGGTCACATGCACCTACTGTTCTAAAAAAAATTAGAATGAGCTTTCCCAGGTCTTTTTTATATATGAATTTCTCTTTCCAGTGCGTGCAAAAGAACGCTTACACTATTTTTAATGTCATAGTACTTAATATTCCATGCTTTTATCTATTCAAAAATAAATGTATTCGTACATATAAAATCTAGGGAAAAGGTAATATGGTACATTTTACTTAACTTAACCTTCTCGTAATATTTAATATTAAGGATGTCATCGTTTCTTTTTATATGACAAATGGTTTCTTGTACTTGTAATTATACACTTATTTTCTCATGCGTATTATGTGAAACACACACATACACACACACATGCATCAAGATTATTTACTTTGATTTTAACGATTTTTTAATACTTCTAAATTTTAAGGCCGTATTAAGAATTGTTTATTTCTATTACGTCGCGCGTCGTTGCAATTAATTCTGGCTACATAACAGAGTAGATACTTGAACAAGCTTTATTTATAATTTATACTAAAAGTCATTAGACATAAGCTTTATGAATACATCAATCAAAATTAATATTACCCATTATTAATGACTAATCACTATATTATATAATACTTACTTTACCGAAAATGTAAGACTGGTAAGGATAAAAATATGACTCGAACAAAGGGGCTGATATTCGAGGGATTTGGTAGAGTGATGTGTGTAATTTATAAAGCTCTTGGGAGTTTTTATTCCTTATCCCTTCCAAACAAATGGCAAAGAGCTTCCGAAAGGAGACGCTAGAATAAGGTGGTCGGTCAAGAAAAATTAGTCAGAGAAACACACGAAATCGTGACAGTATGACAATTTTCAATTTATTAAAGAGTTAAGGTGATTGTTATGGTCGTTGGATAAATTTAAGTGTTAAATAAAACGGATACTTTATACGAACCGTATATTTTACAAACACCGTTTATTTGGCAAGACAAAAATCTTATCAACAGAATCGCGCCGTATACCTTAATTAGTGAGAGAGTCCATTGAAATATAAAACATCATAATTTCAATAGAGACGACAGTTACAAACTATCAAGCATTTGGCGCCCTGTTCTCACGACTTTGATTCCACCTTTAAGAGACGTCGCAGAAAAGCCCGATGATGTAATTAGTACATATTTCAGTTTGTTTAAATTTTTTTATTCTTTCTTTCTATATAATTAATATGCCTTAGTATATCATAAATATTTATCATTACTGACATTTTTCAGTTTGCTTAGATTTTTTTATTCTTTCTTTCTATATAATTAATATGCCTTAGTATATCATAAATATTTATCATTACTGACATATTTCTGTTTGTTTAAATTGTTTTATTCTTTCTTTCTATATAATTAATATGCCTTAGTATATCATAAATGTTTATCATTACTGACATATTTCTGTTTGCTTAAATTTTTTATTCTTTCTTTCTATATAATTAATATATTTCTAAATGTAGAGACCTGTAATTGGCCATCTATATTGTATCAATGTTTTCTATGCTTTTTTTTTGTGCTGTTGGTCTTCCATAAACATTAAATAAATAAATAAAAAAATAAATAAATATTGCACACTGACGACCTCTATCGTAGAAGATGTGAACACTCCACAACAAAGTTCATATAATTTACGACCTCGGAAGAAATTATCAGTTCGACCTACACCTCCGCCGTGATAGGATGCTCTCGTGATGAAACTGAGTAAGACTTCAGCGAAAGGTCGAGATTTGCTTTTCTGTAAATTTAAATATAAATATTATTTAACATTTTTATTTAACACTTAAATAAATTTTCAATTTGTTTTAAATCACTGGTGTGAAAAATCTGAGAAAAGATTTTGGAAGATATAGACCACAATTAAAGAAGTGTAGGAATACATTCAAACGCAGTTGGTATTGATATATTTTCACTAATTCACTTAAGTAAGATTAACTTGTTAGTTAACTAGTTTTGATCCCTGCTTAAGTATGTTATAGAGATGATGCCTAGAGTAAATAAAAAAATACGACCGACAGTAAACGTGAACTTACAAATTGTATAAAAAGTAATTGAAACATCATTAGATCAAAGATTAGATTTGTCAATTAGAAACGTACACAGAAAAAATCTATCGATCCAAAAACTTTACGAATTTGCGAATCCGGGTTCGTATAGTTTCCACTTTATTTCTTTCTTTGGCGGGGAACTGGAATACTAATTTCGCTATGTTAACCATTTAAGATCTTATTAAGATTAAATCTTATTTAAATTGTATTCTATCCGCGTGTGTGTAAATGGTAATCTGTAAAAATAAAAACCGAGGGATTAATACTAGTTAAATGCAATTCAATATGTTATTTAATATTTTTTTATTTATGTATTTATTTTATTAGCGTGTTTATTTATTTAAAAAAATACGTCATAAAAATTCAATAAATAAACTATATAGACATTAAGAATTTGCACTTTGTTTACTTTTCTTAAACCCATTAAAGATTAAACATATGTATTTTTTTTTCAATTCATAAAAGTCTTCGTTACTGATGAGATGACCCAGCTAGATAGTGGGGCCCTGTTAAATATAATAATCTAATATACTTCCTGGTCCGGCACCACATCGATGTGTGTGTGGGTGGTCCGAACATATAAGGCGAAGTGAATTGATAATATTAGGTCCTTACATATGAAATTGGCGTATTGCCGTACTGGCAAATTTGATCTCTAATATCTTCTCTTTGGTTAGGAATTCCTAATCCAAATTTATACAGCTATTTACTCATGTATTTGTGTTTTGAAAATTATAATTACTTTGTTTTTTCCTCAATTGTTTTTTTCTTTGCGTCACTCAGTTTACAAAATGAAAAACTTGAAATATCGCATCATTTACGAGTACGAGTTCCACCGTGGCACCAGTGCTGCAGAAACGGCTCAAAGGATTAATGATGTGTATGGCGACGGTGCCGCAAAAGAAAACACAGTGCGTTTTTGGTTCCAACGTTTTCGTTCTGGAAATTTCGACCTGCAGAACAAGCCCCGTGGACGGCCGGAGACCAAAGTTGATAATGAAGAATTGAAGGCTATTGTGGAAGCGGATCCATCGCAAACCACATCCGAGTTAGCTGCAGGCTGCGGTGTTAGTGATAAAACTGTTTTAATCCACTTGAAGCAAATTGGTAAGGTGAAAAAGCTTGAAAGGTGGGTACCTCACGAATTGAGTGAAGCAAATCAACAAACGCGCGTTGACTGCTGCGTTGCATTACTCAACCGGCACAATAATGAAGGGATTTTAAATCGAATCATTACCTGTGATGAAAAGTGAATCCTGTACGATAATCGGAAGCGCTCATCGCAATGGCTGAACCCTGCCGAACCAGCCAAACCATGCCCCAAGCGAAAATTGACTCCAAAAAAGTTACTTGTGAGCGTTTGGTGGACTAGTGCTGGTGTCGTTCACTACAGCTTTCTTAAATCTGGCCAGACGATTACGGCAGATGTCTATTGTCAGCAACTGCAAACCATGATGGAAAAGCTAGCTGCTAAACAACCGAGGCTGGTTAATCGCTCTAGGCCACTGCTGCTTCATGATAACGCTAGACCACACACTGCACAACAGACGGCTACCAAATTAGAGGAGCTTCAATTGGAATGTCTAAGACATCCACCGTACTCTCCGGACCTTGCCCCAACAGATTACCATTTTTTTCGAAATTTGGATAACTTCTTGCAAAGGAAAAAATTCAACTCCGATGGGGCAGTCCAAACCGCCTTCAAAGATTTTATTGATTCCCGTCCGAATGATTTTTTTAGTAAAGGGATCGATGAACTACCTATGAGATGGCAAAAGTGCATAGATAGCAATGGTACATACTTTGATTAAATAAATATATTATAATAAAAAAAATCGGCTTTATGTTCCTCCCATACTAAACGCCAATTTCATATGTAAGCACCTAATATAATGGGTTTCATTGCAATTCAGTATAAATCATTTTCCTATATGATGTACCGTGTAAATAATTTTTTGTGCGCGTGAATTAAAGACTTAGCGTAGAAAAGGAGATCAGCGCGCCTGACCTGAATTTGACCCAGCTAGATAGGGCTCCCTACCGAAAATTCATTTAAGTTACTGAAGCTGAATACCTAAATGTAATATAAAATACATTTCTACGGAATAATCTTCTATACGATTTCTTCGTACGAAATTTGTTTCTATGACCTAATTACCGAGGCTATACTATATTGGCTCCTGAGTATTGGCTATAAGATTTTGAATATGAATACGTTACTATTTAAGACATTTCAATAACTCTGATTCGATTCCCGCATTGATGATAATGTCTAACGCTATCTTTGCATTTACGGTGTGTAAATGCCAAATAACTGTAGCTATACTAAATCTGTACGACTGGATCGAAACATAATTATACTTCTAGAAAAACTATCTTTGGCGCGACTAGAATACCAATTGTTGCTGTCTATAACTATGAACTATTTCCGACTCATAATGGAATCTGACACCGATACTTAACCCATACTGGAACTAATAAATGCAACTAAGACCCGGTGAATTTAACCTATACATAATTTACATTACTCGTAATACGTTGTTGATTTGGCACATTGATCGTTTCTAGTGGTTTAGACCCCCAAATTGCGTCGATGGTAAACCCGAGATTTTACAGGCCGTGTTGGTCCATTATATGAAAACGAGAGATTTTTTAATATTTATTAACCTAGTACCCTCGGGGATTCGTCACAATTAATACTTCTAAATTATAAAGCCCGGATATTAGTATTATTAGTGATGTTTACGAAATTGTCATACTGTAACGTTCCCCGTTGTGAGGGTGTATTTGGGGTGAAGCTTTTTTTTTTTGGAAGAAGTTTAAATGGGAAGTTTAAAAAAGAAGGCTTTAAGAAAAGTTTTAAAAGCGATTTTACTTTAAGTTTATTTATTAAAAGTCTAATATATTATTTGAGATCTGCTTTTGCAAGCTCAAGGCTAAGTTTAAAATTTATTTACGTGATTGAATTAAGTTTACGTTTAGTCTAACATATAATTTGGCCAGTAATCGTCTAGTGGTAGTAATTTAGGACTCCTCGTTGTGACGCGGTTACTCAGTACTTTAGTAGCGTAGCAGAAGGAATGCCATTGTATTCATACGAGGTGAAACTAACCTAACATTATTAACGCGCAACATGAGCCGGACTCAAAACGACGGTCGATTGAGCAGACTAACAAAATCGCCTTTCATGGTGGCGCATCCGTCATTTCCTCGCATCCGGTAGCTGCGTCGCGAACATAAATATGTCTACGTAGATTTTTCGCCTAGAACGATGCCGCCTGGTTACCGAGGTCTCATATTAGCGCCTGTGGACGGATTCCACGGCTGAGTGCGGGGTCACGATTACGATGGAATATTCAGATGGATAAATACCACTTGCGAAATACAGCCTAGGGCGCTCTGAGTATAACTTGGTATCCGCATAATACAACCGACGGTACATAATAGGAACTTAGCGCTAATATTGCGCAGCAACACGCAATATCTATTTTTTTACGTATTTTTTTTTAATGCAATAGTATACTGGATCTGCCGGTCATCCAGATTAGATAAATCACGGTCGATTAATACACGGTTATACTTATTAAACACACACACAATATTCAAAATGCAAATTATCGGCTGGGTTCTCCAGAATACATACATACAATGCTTACAACTGGCGCGATCGGTGGTCTTCGGCCCGATTTATCTTGTTCATGGTATATAGTGGAAAGAGTAAACATATATTCATAACAACTAGGCGCAACAGAGGCTCAGGGCAAGCTTTGTCTGACATTATCACAGCCCGAGATTCTAAGGGAATGGAAGATACAGTTTTGTAAGTGAAATTTAAGAAGTGTCTAACCACTTCTGTTCAAACGTGGATTCTAGATGCCCCCCCCCCCCGTAGGGGGGAGGGGGATGCGGCCCCAGAGCATCGCCGCATCCGGTGGTTAACTCCTGTTTAGACATAACCTCCCACACTAAGCTGCAGACCAAGATCAAGCCGAGACTCTATTGCTCCTGCTGGAATCCTCCGAAGTCCTCGCCTCCCGGCGACAAACATATCAGGAAGAAATCCCGCGTCTGATATTAAGGTTTGTATATTGTCCCGCGGGGCAGTCAAATTGACTGGTGTATAATGATGAGGATCCCACGTTGCGGCTACATGAGCCGGATTATTATGATGTTTACTGCTGATTAAAGGGCTGAATGAACTAACTGGGTGACTGGAAAAGACTCTTCCTTGAGCGCGTCAGTCAGAGCCATGTTAGCATCGCCAATTATAGTTGATGTGATTGATCCCACGGTGTAGTCTTATTGACTAGAGATATTAAATGATGGTAAATCAGCATGATTATTACAGTTGATTGTGTAATTCCTGATATGTTTCTCGCTGGCCGGGAAAGGAGAACCCCGAAGGTCTCTGTATACAGCAAGTTAGAAAAGGTGGTGAATGATGAGTATGATGGTGTTAGTAATGTCCTCGCGCAGTGTATATGATTATTAAATTGCTTCCTGCTTCTCATAGTTGCTCGTCCATGCGGAACGCCCTGTCTCGTACGTTGATGAGGTCTGAACGAAGGTTTTGACCTGACCTGAGTCTTATAGCTGACATTCATGAACATTCATAATCCGGAATTCGAGCTCGTCGGGCCAAGGGGCCCGAAAAACGTGGGGTTTCTTCCCTCCGGATGTTTGAGGTCGCCACTCCAGGACCGATTCGAAATGCTCAATTTTGGCTTTGAACACATTTTTAACCGGTGTAGATACAGTTAAATCTCATACCTAGTCCCAATCCAAGATGTCAGTCCCGTTCAACCCTCTTCATAGAACACGCACCCCGTCCGACATCCAGTTACATTATGTATGGTTGCTTATCGCGAGTCTTTCTTCAATCCCCTTCACGTTCATTATCCATTTATAACCAATCACGTGACTAACCTCGAGAGTCTAGCACCGGTAATAAGATCTCATTATGCTACGTTGGAAGTTAATATTGCACAACCGGACGAAATGCCTATTTCCCGCGATCCTATTCAATTTGTAAAACGCAATAATATGTATTTATATATGTTAGTAAAACGTTTGAAATGCAGAATGCACGTACAATGACCTCGCTTCTATCCTAAAGATAATTAAGATATAATCCCGACGTTACGTCCCGACATCAGTACTAATTTGTTTCCGCGTCCGTTACCGTCGAACTCTGAACCCACGTAATGAAATGAATAGTGACCATGTGACAATGACAAATTATATAGCACGAACATTCCATTTGATACACATAAGAAAATAAAGAATAAATAATATTAAAGGTTCTTATCTTATTTCTGTAGTTGGTCTGCTTCTGAGATGGCATCCTGATCCGAAGTCATATAACGGGTCCTCTCCAAAATTGAGCAAATACCACCGCCTGTGCAGCCTTTCACTTTCCTTCCATCGAGAATGTTGCTCGTTAATACAAAATTCCGCGATCCTTAGCTGAAGACCGACTGTATCTAAATTAATTATTTCTATACAATATATACAATTCGAAATACGTCTTTATAAGAACTTGATAGGAACAAATCGTGTTTAAAACGATTGCCCAATGATACGCAAAACAAACATGTACCTTGTCCAATAACCTCGCATCCGTGTTTTAATAAAATAGATATAAAATCCAGTTGCATTTTTAAAATATATTATTTGTAGGAAATTTCTCGTACGATCTGAATTTATATCACACTGACAATCGTGATATCAAAAACACCCAATTACCCCGATTTTAATCATTCCCAAAATAATACAAATTTTAAAGCCTTTATATCTTTGGTAATATATGAATATCAAGTTTAAATGATTTTCCATATGGACCGCGACGCATTTAAATATTTCATAAGCGTTATGCAATAATTCACCCGCTGGAATCATCACAGCCGCAATATTACGATGTCTTGTATATTAAATCTGATGCGCGTCTAGTAATAATTATCCCTAGGCCCAAAATACGTAACGAAACAATCCACAACATGTATCAATATTTGTTACGATCCAGAAGGTTCTAAATTGAATACACGAAAAAGGCAATAGAAATAAATAATATTGAAAATGCTTAGCTGTATCTTCGAGTGTTGCTGCCTCTGTGTCTCACTGAAGGTATTTCGGTCCTCTCTCCACAAGGGCCTCCGGCCGACGTTGATGCTGAAGGAAAAGGGGCGTTCCAAGAATTTGTATGGCTTATATAGTCAAAATTTTTCGCCATTTTTGACTCCAACTGACGTGTAAAGGTAAAGGTCTATCTCTCAGAACGCTTCTCATTGGCCGGATCCGTTCCGCGGACAACCGTCTTTGATTGGCTCGCTTCGTCAAAATAAAATAACATAAAGCCTGCTTTACACGTCCGCGTGCAGAAATAATAAAGGCTAGCCCGCACCTACTTATCCGACAAATATTTAATTATAGAGTATTTATGAATTGTGGTGCTTCTCCTTATCATGAGCTTTTAGCAGATAGATATTTTCGTATAAGTTTTCAGCAATGTCTATTTGAATAGGTCAATATCGTTACAATACTTTAGGTTTGCTGTCATTTAAATGGGAGAAATATAACATAATATAATTTCAAACAGAAATTAACAATTTAATTAACAACAAATTAAAAATTAACCCTCGGGGATTCGTCACAATTAATACTTCTAAATTATAAAGCGCGGATATTAGTAATATAAGTGATGTTTACGAAATTGTCATACTTTAGGTTTGCTGTCATTTAAATGGGAGAAATATAACATAATATAATTTCAAACAGAAATTAACAATGAAAGACATATTTATAAATTGCAATATTTCCCTGGTAACTTTAAATCACCATACGTAAAGCTGTTCACATATGAAATCAAAGGAAAAAGAATACAAATCTAACTACTAAAATTGCAAAATCGAAGCGAAACTTCTCCAAATGCTTCTATTAGGAAAATATCTCGGGGGGGATGGTTAAATCAGCCCATGATTGTATATGTATTAAAAATAGACTTCTTTATTTTGTTATAAATACACCCCGGATATCAAATCCGGGGAGCATTAGAGCCCCAAACCCGCTCAGATCCCGATGGCCTTCTACCTTTTGACCAAGGCCTCTCGTTCCCTCCTGGAACAGATTGCATCCCGAGATACTTTCCCTCTCTGAAATGAAGACCATAAATCGCCTCTCTCGCTGCCACGGTGAGGTGCACACCTTTCTGTTACGCATATTCCAATAGAATGTTGAGTCTTTCTTTAAGACTTTGTTGCGGGATCAGTACTTCTCTTGTATTATTTGACAATGTTTGGCCTTTCTTTTAGGCACCGACGGAATGTATTTAAATATGGAACAACCTTTTCGTGTTACGAGAAAGGTAAAAGTGGTCAAATAAAAGGTGTTGGTAATATCCTATCCTAGACATGAAGTTACGAATTATACTTTCTAATCCTGTCTACTGCTTGGCTGGCGAAATAAGAGAGTATTAACTTCCAAAGTTTCACAACATCCATACACGGAAATCCTCCTAGAGACGGCAAATATCACGACGTTGGACTCTGCCGTTTGGAAAGGGTGACTTCGTAACTGGTCGGATTGTACCTACTCCGGTCTACAAGGGTGGTTCTACTTTTAAAGACACCTCACAGGGGCTTGAGCCAGATTCCAAGCACACTTCACACTAACTACTATTTCACCTTGTCCGATTACACAACCCAGATATCCACCGATCCCAATTCAGACCTCTCCACTCTGTCCATACTGTCTCAGAGAATTCCTATATAAACCCGATTGTACAGCGCAAATTATAAACAAAATAAATGGATAAAGTGACTAACGTATTTCAACTGATGATGTGATTCTAAATAAAACTAAAAGAATAATATGACGAATGAATTTCAATCGATTATGCAATTCTAAATAAAACGAAATTATTAATGCGGCGATTTACTTTTAAATGCGATCTATAAAGTATTACGAAACCCGTGGTTAGTAAAAATCAGTTACATAAATCCCCGTTGAATTCTCCGCAAAAGCAATATACAAAATCGAATCATCGTCTCTAATAAATATACCATTGATAACAGAGCAAATAGATAATAAGATAAATAAAAGTCTTAAATTTCGTTGTCTTGCGAGTTTCTGGTATCCCTTCCTTGAATTAAACTCCTCTTGCTTGTTTCTTTGAGTGGCCAAAATTAATTCATCCTTACTGATTCTCTTCAGAGTCCGGCTAAGATTAATTGGTTGTAAGTCGCTAGCAAAATTGGAAGCACCTCCGATCTATCCTTTCCTGAAATCTAAGGTTTATCTATTATTATTTATTACTATTATTTATTATCTATTATTATTTATCTAACCCAGCCCCCGTTGTTCTATATACTCAAGATTCACTCTGCCCTCGGCCCTCCTTGTACCGGTGATGACACCTGTTGTTTTTACCAAGCTCGTTCAACCGAAACGCCAACTACGCCCTGTGATTGGTCCTTTTCGTTCACGTATTAGTTTGATTCCGACTATTGAAGCCTTTGCACCGGTTCCTGTAATTTTACTGACTACCCTCCAGTAAATTTACCAAATATTTTTATACTTTTCGCCGCATACGTCTTGGTCCCATATGATGTAGTATTTTTTGCTTTCTCCGTGAAGTAGAAACATACCTTCGGAATAACAGTTACAATCTCGGGCAAATATTGAATATTCCGTAGAGCCGTTCATTATCAAAGTTTTGAAACAATCTCGAATGAAGAGAAAATATTTCCACAGATGCTTTGTATTTGATTATCTAGCATTTTAAATTAAGGTTTTTCCAATTTTATCCAATCTGCGTCTATTACGACCATCACACTGTGATGTTCTCATCCTTAGCTTTAGGAGAACTTTTTCTGTAGGTACTCGGGGATACATAGAAACTCGAGGTTCCGCTTCACAGATATTATATTGATTTTTACAAATAGAGTTCACGCGACAATATTATTGCGGTATTCAGATAGAGATATGTTGTAACTGATGCGGTAGCTGAGTGATAAGAAGTCGCATCAATATGATGCCTCTTAATTTATATCCATTCGCTCTCTCATACATCTATCTCTCTCATTCATTCTGACATACATTCATGCAGATACATTACAGTTATTAAGAATGATATATTTATACTCATATATTTACAAAACTCATTTTTTTATTATAAAATAAAGCAAATATCCCAAATGCAAGTATTTATTATGAATGTAAAGTAAAATTATTAGATTAATTACGTTAATCTTATTGTCATAAATATCCAATTTCTTGCAATGAAATATCTGGTTTTGACAGATATGACACAATAAAAACAAAGAGAGGTTCCAAGATCGCCATACCCCTCCCTGGCCTGACCCCACCCATCAGCATTCTCTGTGTCAGTATGAATTTCAATTTAACCTTCAGCGATAGTCGGCAAATTTAATGAGAAAACGCTTCTAAATGTTGGTGGAAAAGGGTTGATTAAAAACAGACGCGTCAAACTTCCCTTTAAATAATAGTGCTTTGAATTCGAATTGATCATCTATACCAAAACATAATTTTAGGAAAACTTTTCGACGGTCTAAACCAAGCGAATTTACGCCCTTTTCAATTAATTCTAAACTCCCGTCATTTTAAATCAATCAGTTAAATCAATTTAAAGGTTTTGTGACGATACTTTATATTTTAGAGTTTATTATATTTTCAGAGTGGTACACAGTGGGGTTCTGGTACCAACACTGATGTACGGAAGTGAAACCTGGAGCTAGCAGAAATGGAACGAAAGTAGAGTGAATGCGGTAGAGGTAGGATCACTTAGGCGTATGTGTGATAAATTCTTTTTATTAGCACTGTCGATAGAATGAAAGGAAGGGTCGCTCAGATGGTTTGGGCATGTTTAGCGAATGAACGATGTATGACGCATCAGAAATATAGGACTACGGCGGAAGACGTATGCAGATTAATGCGTTTAATAATGTTTGTATGCGAAGATGTGTGAATATGAATGAGGCAAGAGTTAGTGTCAGTACAGAATAGTGCGGCGCTCTATCTTATCTACCTTCCCCCGCGAAGAAACGGCATGACAATAAATAAGTAAGCAAATAAGCAGAAAGTTAATTTTGCATTTAGAATTTTACAAATTGTATAAGTGTAAGGATACATAGAGAACATATATATATATATATATTGAAATAATATTTGTTTGCCACCGGAATAAGATTCCGGAACTTAGAAACTATGATAGAAAAATTAAAAAAATAATATTCTTACTTTCTTATAATACCGTCTGTAGATTCCAGTGAAAAATGACACAAAAAATAATATGTATTCAAGAACACATTCATATTTGTGAAGTTGTAACTTTTTAGAACAAAGTTCTGTGAAATATTTAATAACAAAATTAATTAATCAATTAGAAAGACATACAGAAAAACCTAATTCACGAAAAAATATAAGGTTACTACTGGGATTCGAACCCAAGTCATCTCCTTTCCGGGGCCGGTGCTCTGATCACTAAGCTATAGCAACCCTCTATGTTTCCGTGAATATATCGACCTTATATGTAGTTCTTATTTTATTAATTGATTAATTTTTATTTTTTATTTTTGTCCATAGAGCAATCCACTTTTTTGATACGGTAGTTGAAATTACTTTGCAATGCCACCGCTAGATGGATGCCACAATTAATTGAATAATTCATTTTATTTGGACATACATTTATACAACAGATATTATATATATTCAAGAACACATTCATATTTGTGAAGTTGTAACTTTTTAGAACAAAGTTCTGTGAAATATTTAATAACAAAATTAATTAACCAATTAGAAAGACATACAGAAAAAACTAATTCACGAAAAAATATTAGGTTACTACTGGGATTCGAACCCAAGTCACCTCCTTTCCGGGGCCGGTGCTCTGACCACTAAGCTATAGCAACCCTCTATGTTTCCGTGAATATATCGACCTTATATGTAGTTCTTATTTTTATTAATTGATTAATTTTTATTTTTTATTTTTGTCCATAGAGCAATCCACTTTTTTGATACGGTAGCTGAAATTACTTTGCAATGCCACCGCTAGATGGATGCCAGAATTAATTGAATAATTCATTTTCATATCTGTTGTATAAATGTATGTCCAAATTTATTATTATTAATTATTTTTTCGTGAATTAGATTTTTCTGTATGTCTTTCTAATTGATTAATTAATTTGGTTATTAAATATTTCACAGAACTTTGTTCTAAAAAATTATAACTTCACAAATATGAATGTGTTCTGTTGTATAAATGTATGTTCAGATAAAATGAATTATTCAATTAATTCTGGCATTCATCTAGCGGTGGCATTGCAAAGTAATTTCAGCTACCGTATCAAAAAAGTGGATTGCTCTATGGACAAAAATAAAAAATAAAAATTAATCAATTAATAAAAATAAGAACTACATATATGGTCGATATATTCACGGAAACATAGAGGGTTGCTATAGCTTAGTGGTCAGAGCACCGTCCCCGGAAAGGAGGTGACTTGGGTTCGAATCCCAGTAGTAACCTAATATTTTTTCGTAATTAGATTTTTCTGTATGTCTTTCTAATTGATTAATTAATTTGGACAAAAAATAAATTCGAATATAATTTTCAATGCCTCTATTCAAACGTTTCAGATGTACAAAACACCTTGATCTCACAAAAACATTATGTGCTTTTGGCAACTAAAAATACACCCTATGCCAGGTGTGGCGAACCTTTTTGGGTCCGCGTGCCAAAAATCCTCAATTATTATTTCTTGATTGTGTGGCGTGCCCAAGCAGTAAAAAAATGAACAAAATAGAAAAGATGAAAAGTTTTTTTTCTTAATTTTATTTACAAGCTTAAAAATTACAAAAAAGTTTCTTAAAAATAAAGTCGAAATCAATAAAAATATTATTCTAAAACTAGGTACTACGAAAATATTTATTCAAAGGTGATGTTGTTTTTTTTCACTTATGTCAAAAACGGTGTATTCTTGTACATATTGAATATGTTATATGAACACGGTCAATATTAACTACCTACTTCACTATCAGCGAGATGTTAGAGATCGACAAACTTATCTTCACTGACAGTGACACCTGCGACGGCGATAAACAACAAATTACAACAAACATAACCTCAAATGAAAACAAACGCCAAAGGCAGTATTGCCAGCATAAAATTGTTTGAAGTTGCCAAGATAAATTAAAAATGATTTTGGCTTATCTTGGGAAACATACGATAATTAATAAAATGTAATAAATTAATAATTCACGTATTATTTAATCAAATTTCAATTCCTCAAACATAAAAATTTTAAAATATTTTTTAACTTGGAAATCGTTCGCGTGCCATCCAAATTCTCAAACGTGCCACCTCGGGCACTCGTGCCCTAGGTTCGCCACACCTGCCCTATGCCATACATATCATTTTTTATATTACGTCCTTAACATTTTATTTATTATCCTTTATCTTATATATTGGTGCTAAAAAATATGGCTTTAGATAGAAATTTTAATAAAAGAGTCCGTTTATGAAATTTAATGAACCGAGATAAAATTTCTGTACATATAAATAAATACATATTTTATATCTGAACGTTTTTAATAATTTTTAAAATTTTATACCGGGATGTTTGACATCATGGTTTTATATATTTAAAGTGATTTTTTTAATCATGACACGCGTTTTATTTTATTGGCGCCATTCTACACGAACAAGGTTACTTTTCTGACAAAAGTACGTAGAAGGACCCTTTGGGAGTTTTCATTGTACTAAAGTGCGAGAAAAAATACTTAAAGTAACATTAAAATCAGATCAGTATCCGACTATCATGAATCACTTTTGGGTGGTGCCTTTTTTTACGACATCGACATCGTAGAAATCGTAGTATGGAAACGAAGTCAGTCCGCCTTCTGTTAAATTTTTGTAATTTCTCTGTCATTTAACCCCAGATTACTTTAGATATCTGCCAATAACTTCATCCTCTGGATAGTCTTATTTCGCAAACCTGTGTAAATTTTAAAAATAACTCAAATTAATTATTTTAGTTTTATCTATAAACTCTCTTCAGAGCTCCCTGAAAATATTTGTATCTATTGAAATTTATAAATACAATGGACCCTTTGATTGAGTGGAACGGTTTGAAATATAAAAATATTTTTTTCATTTTAAACGTTTTGTGAATTTGGTTCCAATTTTAAACAATTTCTGTAACTTACAATTCTTGTTCTTCTACCCATTATATTATATTATTATCTCTGCACCGCGTAAAAGGTTCCAACATTTCCTATCTTGAACTTCGCGCTCCACGACCTTTAACTTAAAATAGTTTAGTTATATAATCTTATTGCCTTAATGTGCTTTCTAATCCCACATTATGACCTTCCTCCCGAAAAGAGTATTGCGTGAGATATCTGATGGAAAGATATAACCCATATCCGTAAAAAATGTATCGCAAATAATTTTTCATGAGAAAAGTAATGAAGGTACACGGTACACATAAGGACTCCTCTACTTAGCTCTCGGGAGCGCCTCTCGCTCATGGCGGACACCATTGAATTAGAAATGATCCTGGCATCCTACACTGCCCAAAATATTTTATGCTCTTTTTATTACTCAGAAGTTGAAAGCGTACATCTTCAGTCATGTTTACTATGTAACTTTTACACAAAATCTCATTATAAATTATGGGTCACAAAATAATTTATTTATTCTGGAATGCACATTACGAATAATTAATTAATATAATAACATCGACGTTTTTGAATTTTTAACCAAACATATATAGAAAATATTGATTAAAAAGTATACTCAATAAATATTTTGTCCCCATCAGCAATAACAAAAATGTCGAATGTCCATCCATAACCGTAACTAGAATCCAATAGCTGAACTCATTCTGTTTTCATTACTAAACAAAGTGAAAACATTATTCCGTTTTCAAAATTAATATGATTTCAAATAGTACCTACACAAAAAATATCATTGAAAGATATGGTAGTTACTTCGTGGTGCAACACTTTAACTTAAAATATGAATTTTACTTTAACTTTTTACCACACTCAATATGATTACTACTATAGTTTAGAGAGGAACACTCCCTCTCATCATCGGGTATAGTTAATAACTTTACCTGATGGTTATTTACTATACTGGAAGATGAGAAGAACTGTTCCTCTGGAAACTATAGTAGTGACCGAAATCTATTGAAAATATTGATTACTACTATAGCTTACCTACTAGGTGTACTATAGTATTAAAAAATCTTATTTTAAAGTACACATAAAAGATTACATTTTAGATTGATTTCTCAATACACTTAGATAATTGTTTTGATCAATTAATATACAACTATTTGATCAATTAACATATAACTAATAAATAATTAATTACATAACGTAAAGTTCGGTTCAATTCAAATTCAAACAAATTAAAAAAGAAAAAGTTCGTCATTATTGATGGGTTACAGCTAGTATTAATAATCTTAATATAATAATTTCGTTGCCTGTCCGTCTGTTCGTCTGTTGGTTCATAAATTCGTAACTTGCTGGATTTAAAGCATTAGATAATTAGATTGTGATGAGCAATCAGCTCAGGGCCATTGTTGCGCAATCACGCAAGGGTCTTTATTAGTTATTATTAGTATGTCCCGTGATTTTTTACGAGTTTACGGCTCCTAAAGTAATAAAGGTAAAGTCACTTAGTGACATTGGACTAATTCTGAGAAAATGAGATTTAAACATTCAACATGTGACATTAAAATTATTGAAAATGTTCAAATTATAAGTTTTACCATTAAATAACTCTCAATACACACGGAGTATTCGTTTACTGATTTTTACCTGGAATAGAGATGGAAAAAATATTAATGTTGGTATTCATAACTCATTTTGGCCAATATTGCGGTTAGTGAGTTTTACTTCTAAAGGGACGATGTAACCAGAAAAGATCAAAAATATTGTTTCAAATATAATAAAAAAATTCGCTTAATGTAATAATTTAATTAACGTTGGTTAATATGATTCATAGTTCAGTTTATACGATTCTTGACATTAAAAATACCAAATAAATAATCAAAATATACATCATTTTCCCAAATACTTAATAGCGATGCAGAGGAATATAAAATTAATATTAAATACATTATTGAGAGATTATAAAGGTACATATTACATATTATATAGAAGTAGGTACATTATAATATAAAATTACTAAAACATGATAAAAACGAATAAAAACGTGTTTAAATCATTTACTTAAGGTATTTTACATGTATAACACTATTTATTTGAGTAATACTAAAGGGTGTCTCAGTAAGAGTGCACTTTTTCATTTTAAAATAAAAACACGTATTTTTGAGTGAGTTGTGATATTTTTTATTGGGAGTAAAGAAGACATGTTCCGATTAAGTATGGAATAAAATATCCGGCAAACGACCCCCACGGCTTTTATAACAGGCCATTACTCTTTTCATGAAATTTTCCCTGACTTTTTCACAGAGATGTGCCATCTCATCGATGACGCGTTGGACCTCGGATTTGAGCTCAGGAATTGTTTCTGGTTTACTCGCATAAACCTTAGATTTCACAAAACCTCAAAGAAAAAAATCACACGGCGTTAAATAGCACGATCTTGGTGGCCAGTTGACATCATAATTTCGTGAGATAATTTGTTCTGAAAATCGTTGCCGCAATAAATCGATTGTTTCATGCGCGGTGTGGAAGGTGGCGCCGTCTTGCTGGAACCACATTTTGTCCAGATCCATGCCGTCCAGTTGTGGCCACAAGAACTCGGTTATCATGTTCCTGTAAGGAATGCTGTTTACAGTCTGTGCACTTTCAGCCTCATCTTCAAAAAAGTAAGACCTAATCACGCCGCCTGACCAAAATAAGCACCAGACAGTTATTCATTGTGGGTGCATTTGCTTCTCGTGAATTGCAAAAGGATTTTCTGAGCCACAAATTCGACAATTTTGTGTATTCACGAAGCCATTCAGATGGAAATGCGCTTCATCGGAGAAGATGATTTTTTTCGAAAAATTGGGATTGACTTCACTTTGCTATATTACCTATTGAACTAATTGTCGGCGTTTTTCATTGTATGCTGGTTTGAGCTCCTGAGTAAGCTGAATCTTGTACGCATGAAGATGGAGGTCTTTTGTCAAAATTCACTGCATAGTGCTTCGTGAAATTCTTCGTGAAATTTGAAGTATTTTTTTTTTTTTTTTAAATAGAGATGCGAACACGGAATACGTGTCACATCAATATTCTTACTATTTTCAAACTAAGCTAAACGCTTGTGCTATGAAAATAGGACTAACTTGCTTGTCTGGAGTGAGGTTCGAACCCGCGACCTTTGGATCACTCTTCTTCAGAAGTCTGTCATCAATTTTGAGGTCGATTAAATAGGAACTTGTTTTTGACAGAGACGAAGTCGTCGATGTTTTTCTCTGAAATTAAAACAGAAGGAACGGTTATCAATAGTATGGTAAACTATAGAAGAAAATCGAAGCATAATTTACATATAAGACATACCAAAAAGTGGGCCACAAAGTTCTTATTTGGATGCAATGTAACGTTTATCGTGGGCTGATGGGTTTTCTTTAGCTAAGTTAGCAACCATTTTTACTTTAGTTTCTTGATCGACATCGTCGTCAAATAAAGACAAAACAGACATTTCTTCTATCAAATACCATAAATGCTGGCAAAACTTCTGTAAAGCTGCTTTGGAAATGCTTTTGTCTATTGCTTCCTAAGCTTTCATGGACTTCAAAAAGCATAAGTCCTGATAAGGTGCTTTTACGGCTAAAATGCATTGGAGCCAGAATTTGGCGTAGGAAATCACAATAAACAGACAGAAATCCAACAGAACTGCCTTATTTTTGTTTGAAATTCTAAATTGAGAGCTTAGTAATGATATTTTTAACGAATAAATGGCTCTCGCCATCCACCGAGCTGAGGCTGAATCTTAAATTTCTTCTCTGTATCTCCACCAAGAAATATTATTGAAAGCACAATTAATTCACGATAGTCATCTCTATTTCTTTAGTCAATTCAAATCGGTAGAATTCTAGCAGTTTATCAATTTCTGAAACATTTAAACAAGATAGCTTTTCTGTTCAGATTTGTATTTTTGGGGCATCGACATTTTTCCAGTTTTCTCGGAACTTTTTAAACAACGGGATGTCTGAGCTTGTAGTTAATTGGCTGATTTTCGCTTCAAACACACTTTTGAAAATAGTTCTTAGACGTGATGACGGCAAGCAAAAATAAGCATTTTTCTATCCAGTCTTTGTTCGAGAAGCACACATGCACCATTAATACGGCCTGTATTTGAAGCAGTAGTATCACAACAGAAAATCTGCACTCTGTCCTCAAGATTCCAGTTGATAATGGAATTCCAAACTGCCTGTGCCTGTTCGCTTCCTGATGAGCTGTCCAATTTTGGCACAGCGATAAGTTGTTCATTATCATCATATGAAATAACTATCGGAAGGCGTTCTTCTTTAGATTTACGTGAATCTCGAGCCGACAATAGTTTGCCATCCCAGTGGGCAGTTATCCAAGTATCCGGGATATTGTTTTGATAATTAACTTTTATAGCTTCAGCCCGCTGTTTTCGCATTTCTGTAAGAGTTCTATGGATTGAGGACTTGCTTATAGAAAAATCATCCGTGTTATGCCCTAGTGCCTCAATATAGCTTCAATTATAAATACAGAATCTCTCACACTTAAGGGGGGAGTAAGATTAATTCATACAAAAAAAGGCATGTTTTGTGAATTTTTTGTGACGACACAGTTAAAATCTCTTTATTTAAACTAATAATACATTAAAGAATGACATTCGAAGAATATCATGTAAAATTTTCAAGAAAAAATGTTAAAAAATACGGCAATGGCAGCAATTATTCGGACGTGTCTCGGAAAAAAGTAGAATTGCGGTGTCCCTCATAACTTGGTGTTGGATCATCTGAAATCAAAAAATCAAAGTTCATTCGTTAGATAATAGTTTTCCCCAGGTAACGCTGTGAGGGTTTTTTGAAATTTCAATTTTTCACTGTTTTGGAACACTTTGAAGGGAAAAACGCGATTTTTTAAGAAAAAAATCTGGTAATTTGTTATTAAAAAAAAAATTTATCAACAAATTTGAAAAGAACTCTCCAGCGTTACCTCGTAAACATAGAAATAGTGTTCAAAATTTCAAAAAATCGGTGTAGTAGTTTTGAAGTTATGAGGGACACCGACTTTGAAAACGTGAGTTGTGGGGAAAACCTTTTAAAGTTTTGAACACTAAAAATCTGTTATAAAACGTTCGTAAGAAAATTTTATCGGCTTACCTCACACTGAATCATCAATGCCAGGTCCATAAAGGATAGGCTTGATGGCATCCAAAACATCCTCGGGAAGAGCACTGTACGTGTGTTTGAACCAATCTACTACAATCTAATCTGTATTAGGGTCGGGTAGTTATAAAAATTTGACAGGTATAAAAATACTCATAACTTCGTCAATTTTGTTCCAATCGACTTGAAATTTGACACAATATTCTTGAGATACTATGCATTTAGTAACAAAAATAAAAAAAATAAAAAATAATAATAATACCTTACCCCCCCTTAACTGACATACATCTAATGCGGCAACCAACTTCGGAGTTATGAAATTTTTCCGCATACAAGTTTTATCGGGCTGAAAGGAAGCACCACTTAGACTGGGTCTATTTTATTGTAAATCTTTTATTTCAGAATCAGAAGATGAGTTTTCTTGTGGTGGTTCATAAAATGATGTCGATGGAGCTAACGATGAAAAATATTTAGCACGTCGCTTTTCCTCCTCAATGTTTCTAAGGCGCGCCTTTTCTTCTTTTTCTATAAGTTTTTTGTCCACTCCGGCTAAGTTACCAGGCCGACCTGGTTCTCTTTGGCGCTCCAAGAAGATCCTATCTTCATTTATTTTAATTAGCTGAAGCGCATTGGCATGAGCAATGTCAAACAAATTGTTTAATTTGGAACGAAACTCTTGTCGACGTTGTTCAAACATTTCTTGTGTTTTTTTCGCATTTTTTGTAAATCTCTCCAAACTTGGTATAATGAAACTAGTTTCTTAACACAGTTAGGTAATGATTTAGTCGGTATACATGCCTTTTTCCAGTAAATAATACACTCACGAATAGTGAGATTTGCACTTTCATTGACACTTAAGTTCACCTCACGAATATTATAGAACGAAACTCCCAGTACTTGTCCATTAGAGGGAAATTTCGAACCGATGATTTGATGTTTTACGTCTCGTATTAAAAATATCTCCTTTTTAGAACTTTGTTACTCCACTGACATGTTGAATACTCAAAAGTAATGCGTTTACTAATAAAATAAACAAGTAATAACAAGCAAGCAATGCGATATTTCCGTCGCCGTACCGTGCAAGCACAGACACGTTTCGCTGCAAGTCGGCACGGGTTGTCGTGTTCCTAAGTACGCAAAACTTTATTCTTAAATGTTTTGAGATCATTCAAACAAAATAAGTGGGTATGCATTAAAAAAATATCATTTTTTTGAGACTTTTATTTTTTCGGGACACCCTAATGTATGGTAAACTGCTAAAAATGAATTTCATTTTTGTT
>JADDOH010006787.1:0-13664 GCA_016648135.1 Agrypnia vestita | reverse complement strand
TGGCAACGTTGCCACGGCACGTAGAAATGCCGCGCTATGTTGTGCGCGACGTCGCGGAACAGTGCACGACGTTGCAACGTCACGTAGACTCTATGCCGCGCGTGCTGTTGAGGGACAATTTGTCCTCTAGTGAATACATGGCTTTATGCTTTCAATGCTTCTGTCAGTCAGACGCTTTTACGTCATGAGACGTCAAAATACTACGGTTTCTTATAAAATGACGAAAAATTTAGTAGAATCTTATTCGCAATATAATCGAAAATATTATAGAACATTTTCAAACCAATATATTTCATAATAACGCAAATTTGACTGGGGTCACTTTGTTACCCCACTACGACCCCTGATCCTATTTTCGATCTTTCGGCACCCGAAGGTTAAAGGACCTCGAAGATGGAATTATTTAACACTTACTACTGTTGGGGCGACGAGAAATTTCGTCCTACTTCCGCCGGGTCGCGCTGCTCGGACGTCGGTATGGAAATATGTAAAAGGAGCTCGCATTTTCTCCCATTATTTACTCCGCGGCTGCGTTTCCTCGCCTTTTGTGGTAGGTAAGGCGCCGCGCAACTTCGGCACAATGCACTTATATCCCCAGTTAGCCTGCAAGACGCTTTGTGATAAATGTAATATGCAAAGCTTCTGGCGGTAATGTATGGGTGTAGTGGCCCGTTCATATACATAATCCTCGTACATGTCGGAGGCGCTAGATTCTGGGAAATTTCTCTCCCCCTCCCCCGTACTTTTTTATTTATTTATTTATTTATTTATTTATTTATTTACGGGTAACTAATAGTACTAATAAAAATCAGGTTTTAAACATGAATATTTAATAGTACAGAGACCATCGTACAAGCTTCCACAGAATTAATAAGCTTATCCCAATTAAAATAATTTCGTTGTCTGTCCGTAATTTCTTTATAGTAAAAAAATCTTTTATTTTTCTTTTTTCTTTTATATAAACTAATAAACGTAAAATTAATTTTTTTCTTCTTTTTTTATATAAATAAATAAATACTTAATTAAAATAAATAAAAACACTTTACTTTGTATTAAACCACGATTTATTGTTCTGCCAACCGGTTTCGCTTAAACTTAAGCTTCATCAGGGCAACTTAATAACTAAACAATTCAATACTATACCGGGAGTTGATCTTGCTTGAAGTCTTCACGAGAAAATATATGAATGTGGGTGAGGCAAGAGATACGTGTTAAGACAGAAGAGAAAAAGAAATGTTAAAATTATCATCATAAATTCATATCTATACATAAACATCACATAATTTATCAAAAAATTCATCTATTTTTTATTATTATTTACATTAATTCAATATTTATTGATGTTGCATTATTTCTCTTCATTCTTTATCGTAATCATATTTCTTGTACCTGATTTGGAAAAATAATTTAAACTACTTGTAAACTTTTCTGTCTCAGCGTAGGTTATTCTAGTGAGTTAGGCCTTGTTTAGAGTCCAATTCACAAACATTCTTATTTAGAGAAATTTAAAAAAATATCTGTACGTACATAATTTTCCAAACAACTTTTTCATTTTCATCTCACAATATCTAATTAATAAATTGAACTAATTTATTTATTTATTTATTTTTAATCAGGTCCTTTTTGCAAATAGTTATCTTTTAAATTTATTTTCATATTAATTAGGTACTTTATATTATTATTTTCCATATATAACTTTTTAATATTTTGATCTATACTTCGATTTTTAAGTATTATTTTTGTTTTCCTGATGAAGAAGCCATTGGCTTTGAAACATGTTGATTTTTTTCAATAAATAAGTGGTTTAAACAAAGTTAATTTATATTAATTATAATTATGTTACCACAAAATAAATTTGCTACATTTGAAGAAGAAGTAATTTAACTATCTTTATTAAGATATTCATTTTTGATGCTTGGCGTAGGTAGGTAGGAATATTGCGCGCAATTTCCTATTTCTGCGCGTAACTTTTGTAAACAAGGAACTTCGTTCTTGGTCCTTTAGTTATGCACCTCGAAGAATGTCTTTGTTCCCCGAGTACGCGTCTCGGCTAAGGTGCGATCCGTGTACAGCATCTAACAACATCTGTGGACCGCGTGCATTTTCTTCGATTAGGGTTACAGCTCAAAAGAAGTTCCTAGTCTATAAAGTAGAACTAAACAGAAACACGAACGTGCATATTTTATTACAATATCTTCAATCTACTTTGTGGATGACGGAATCACAAGAGCTCTTCACATAAAACAGTCGACGTAAAAACTGAAAAGAATATCTTGAGCTGAAGAAGTATCAAACTTGACGTGATCCTGGTCCTTTATTTGTCAAGAGATTGAGAGAACACTTGATAAATTAACGTGTTTTCTAATGACGAAAGGATTTTAATTTTATAAGTAAAGATTTTTCAAGTTAATTTCCCGCCTTTCTTGCAATTTTTATATAGTGGATGAAATATTTCTAGTAATTGACCGCTGATTAATTAACGAGCTAAGTGTTTATAATATTTTTATTTTATTATAAAAAGATTCATTTTTAACACAATAATGTATTACAAGAAAAAAATTAAAAAACTGAAAAAATGTCTTTCTTTAGTTGATCTGTTGAAAACAAAACTTTTTCAGTTACCTGTTACTATAAACTACTTCTAAAGATAAGAACCATACAGTCCCTATGTCCCTATTACTACTACTTATTATTATTGTTATTATAATTATTAACTAATTACAACTTATTATAACTATTAGCAAAACCTTCGGAAGAGTCTTCCTCATTCAAGTTAAGGAAATAAGTCACAGATGTGGCTTATCTCCTCAAAAAAATCGAACTTAGATAAGTTCGATTTTTTCAATATGTCTAAGATATCTTTTGTAAAACGTTAGACTATCATGAAAGTAATTTATATCGAATGTTAAAAACTCATTCTCTTTAATATAGGTAAGTCAAAAAAATTAATCAATCCTTGCAAAAATCTTACTCAAATTGGGAACTACGAGACACACTTTATAAAATAACAATTATTTAAAAAAAAAATTAACATACTTTGTGTGAGCCACATTCATCAATGCGGTAGGTAGGTATATACAGTGGTTTTTTTGTATTCTGAATCTAATAATTATATCTAACGATAACTTTGACGCTGTAAACATTAAATATAACCAAATAATAATCTTTTTTTAAATTATGGATAAAACACTAAGATTTTGTTTTTTTCTTTTTTCCACTTTTTTATTTTTGACTATCACACATGTTTCGGAAACCTCCGTTTCCTTCTTCAGATCAGTTGAGATTAAGGTGTGGTGGAAGTATTCTTTCAATACTTGAAATTCATAAAAACCAAAACACAACAAATAACATCATCCATATCAAATACAACCCTTCACATCACTCCTTCTCACAATGTTCCTGCTCTTCCACCACCTAGACACCCCCTCCAGTTCTACTGAATCCACAACCCATACATCAGACATCCACTCCCACACACCTCATTCTCAACTGACCTGAATAAGGAAAAAGAGGTTTCTGAAACATGATGTGTGATAGTCAAAATTAAAATAGTGAAAAAAAAAGTTTTAGTGTTTTAAATTTTAATTAAACAACTTTGTATTAACGTAAACTAACTATCCATGATAATAGATAGTTGGTCCTGATGAAGATACAGTGGTGTCGAAATCGATAGACGTAGAGTTACTAGTTAAGTGGTTGATACAAAGTTGTTTAATTAAAATTAATAATTATGTCCAACCACAAAGTTAACGCTATAAACATCGAAAATATTTTATTGTTTTATTTATAATTCTTAAAATGGATTTCCACAAAGTAAATGCCGCCACAATTAGTTACTTAAATAATAATCTTATTATATAAGATCGGTATCTACTGATTGACGTAAGATTGTTTTGCCTCTTCTAGAGTGGAGCAAAATGTATTTAATCTTTCATTATAAAATACGCTTAAATCTATTTTAGAAAACATGCATCACTTTTTTTTTGCAGGAAATAGAATCTTAAAGTATTATGCGGCGGTAGATAAAAATATTATAATGGCCAGTATAACTATACATTTATTTCCTGTGTACTGTTTATCGTAATGATTAAATCTCTCTCTTAGTGGCAATTTGGACTATTTGTCCATAATCTAATCATCTGTCGATCAGTCTCAAAACAGCGCTCACATACCCGTCACATTATTGTCACGAAGAGGCCAAATTACCGTCTCATAACTGTCACATTACGTTGAGGATTATCTGAGTTGGCGTAAGTGTTGCATCTAAAAGTTTTAGTAAACGTCAATAAAGATGACTAACGTTATTTCATATATAAATGGAAGCCGATAAGATAAGCTCTACCAAGTAAATGAGAATCAATTAAGTGATTAACATTTTATTATGAGATACTGCAAAACACATCGTCCCTTTATTACAAAATTGTTGTAAAAAAAAAGTTCTATTATACACAGTGGGATGAAATTATATACGAAACTACCGGGGGATATTAGGGATGGAAAAAATATAACGACTTTTAAGAAAAAACTAAGAAAATACGTGATAGGTACTTACTTTTGATTAAAAATTTAATATGGATACTTTATATCTTTTGCTGAATATATTATGAAATATAAAAGTTATTAAATTACCTACTTAGAGAATAAAAAAATGAAAATAATAAATGCCGTTACCGAAAAAATTTAAAAATATATATATACTAGGAGGAAAGCAATCGGCTTCGCCGATTGCTTACTGCTAGGCCCTGCGGGCGGCTATTGTGGCCGCTTCGCGGCCAATGACGGCCGCTCCGCGGCCAGCCATGGCCGCTGCGCGGCCAATTGTGTTTGCTGTGCAGCAAACACAATTGTTTACCTATGCCTACGTCAGCCGCTTCGCGGCCAATTGTATCTGGAAAATTTCCATTTTTGCTATTGTGGCCGCTTCGCGGCCAATGACGGTCGTCCCGCGGCCAATTGTGTTTGCTCTGCAACACGATTGATTTCCTTACTGTTACAAAGTTAATAGAATTTGATAATTGGCCGTATTTTGAAGTAAGCAATATTTCTTTTTTTGTTTCATGACAGTTAATATTGTGATGCTGTCAACTCTGAGTTTTTAAGTTTGGCTGGTTTAAAAATAATGAATTCATCAACATTGAGGAGAAAAAATCAGGTTTTAGTGTCTATGGTAGCTGTCAGTGACAGACAAAATTTCAGTGAAAAAATCAGGTTTTACTGTCTATGGTAGCTGTCAGTGACATACAAAAAATGAAACAGCTGTCGAATTCTTCTTTGTATTTATTTTTATCGATAAAATTACAGCGTCTTATTTATTAATAAATTACATATCATTTTAGTTTAATGATTATTGATAAATGAATGTATTTTAAAAATATATCATTTTGTAGTCCATTTCACGACCATCATCTTTAATACTATCCACATAATAAAATGTAAAGATTGGACCTTCTAAACGCCCGAGTACATCTTCGTTAACCAATCGAGCATGTTCATTCTTTGGACACAGTATCGCTCGTTTACTCATTAGGGGAACATCCGCTATAGAATGTACTTCATTATATATGCTTTGAACAACATTTTGACTTACACTTTCATTTGGAATAAGCACTGATGACGCATACTTTCCTTCCACAGGAGGCAGCTTTCCATCGCCTAAATCTAAAAGCCACTGTGTAAATGAATTTTCACCTTCTAAAGCGGGGACATTAGTTTTCAAATTGAAAATAGTAAAATTTTTCCAATGTTGGCTGTTTTTAATAGATGTCGCTACTAACTGACCGCGAGAAGCCCTTCGAGAAACTGGTAGAATTTGTCTAGTCGCCGCCCAAAATGATTACTTTATTGCCAAAAATATCATTATTACCCATTATATCGCGCAGAGTACGTTCAATTATATCTAAAGCTATAACTGGCGCCATCGGCGCTTCATCCCAGATGATAACATCAGCTGCACTTATAATTGCACGGTTCTTGGATGTCACTCTGCATGTTGTGTTATTCTATAAATCAAGAAGTAAATTAAAAGCCATGTGACATGTACGTCCACCTGGTAATAAAATTGCTGATATTCCTGTCCAAGCAACAGATAAAACTTTCTTAGATCTTCCTCTTCAAGTATGTATAATAGTCTTATAAAGGAACGTTTTACCTGTGCCACCAGGACCGTCAATAAAGAAACATTTTTTTGTTTCAGGTACATCTGAAATTTTTTACTTAATATACTGTCGAAAGCACAATGTTCTCGATTGAGTTTTCCAGCCATCTCTAACCCTAAAGAACTTTCTAATGCTAAATTAATATCAACCACTTCATTATAAGTATTGCTGTAATCTGGTCCCGGCAAACCCTGTGATGTGCATGAAGAATTTTCATTTATTAATGCCTTTTGAATATACAAAAGGGAACAATTTTGTGCAATTTCTGCAGTAGCACCTTGACGACTAAAGTCTTCTGACATCAAATCTTTGAAATCGTTCCACAGCTGCAACGGATCTGGTGGGAGGCAATGAATCATTAATAAGACAAATAGGTCGCGAAGAGCTTTGGGCATCATATACGTTGAAGCTTCAGCCATGCAACGCTGCCATTCTCCAATATCATCGATGAGTCCTAATTCTCGTACTGCATCACGAAATGTAGGAAGTAAGACAACCATTAATAGTCCGCAAAGATTCAAAGGACGTAGCCCCAGTCACTTGTAAAAGAATAAGTCTTAAATGGTATAATTCTATATTTCTAGGAGAAACGGGGGACATGCGACCAATAATCTTGTCCCCGCCACATTGCCTCTTCTTCCACTGCTTATTGCTAGAAAAAACATAGAAATTAGTTAAATCCTGATACTTAATATTACATGCCTCATTATCTTGTTGGTTAAGTTTAAACCATGCAGTTAATGTTGTATTATTTAAGGCTGTAGAGTCCAACCAAATTCACCTGATGGAAATAACAATGGAAAAACCATCGGATCTAAATGTTTTGATAACATATTAATACGCTGGAGACCTCCTACATTCTTAGGGTGAACAGCAAAATCTACGTTTGGCGGTAACCTACCTTCGTAATCTGCTACATACACAATGGCGACTTCATTATTATTAGATGGAGCATTATACCTTCTTTGGTCATCTAACGAAGAACGCGTAAAGAGTAGTTGAATATTCCGCATCTGGCCCCCGTGCTCTGCAACTATAGATTCTTCTTCCTCAACCGCTTCTTTCAACCTTTTGTATTGGAGAGCATATGGACTTACACGACGGATGACATTATCAATAGTTTCCATTATATTTTGTTGACATCTAAGGTTAGACGGATGGCTCATACGTACCCTGACTGCTTCATCCGCATCGTAAACATATAGTTGCGCATATGCCGGCACCTCTCCATCACTCTGCAAACTTCTAGACGTTCTATGATATACTTCACCTGAAATTTTTAAACAATACGGGCCTACACCTGGTATGTCACTTATTTGCACTCCGAAAGATGCAAATGCATTAGCACAGTTGTACTGCACATTTAAAATAAGATTTCGCATTTCTTCCTTCAGCATACACTCTTTGCCTAGCATTTTTACGTTCCCGCTGGTCAGCATTCCTTCTTTCACATTCCTCTTCTGTTATGTTTGACAGTCTACGTCTGGCATTTCTTCTTTCATATTGTAAACTCGAATCGCATTATCAAATTGCCGCTTTGTGATGTTGAGTCTTCCATCGGAATTCTGAAAAATAATAATATTTATGTATAAATACGGAGAAAATGACACGTAAAATGACATTCGCGCCACGCGCTGTGAGACTTTTGAGGTTATATGAGAGACGTTTATGAAGGTTAAGTTCACTTTGCAGTTTAAATAAAATATAAAGCGTAATAAATGTTTAATAAATAAATGTTTTGAACGTTTATTGAAGCAAGATTAATGCAAAAACAATAAAAAGAAAAGAGTAAACGTATACTTACTATCAATGTCATAAAGCGTCATTCTGTGGTATGACCAGCACAAAAATTCGTTGACTGCAATTACGTTGGCTGTTTTGAATACACGGATTCCACGAAAATATTTAAAAAAATCTATAAATTCCGATATTTTAATTTTCGATAATTTGGATTTGGATGTTTTTTGATATCAGTTTGTTCGTATTCCTATATTTTTTAATCTTTTTAATGTACTCTAAAATGTTTTTTTTTAAACTGGCAACAGAAATTATCAGTATGCAGAAACGACATTGAAGTAATTAATATATAGATTTTATACTATAAAAGGTTAACCGTGCCCTACATGATAAGTATAATTATAATACATATAATTGACAAAATAACATAGAGCTAATGATAATAATAACAGATCGCCCCAGATTAAGCTAGGAGAAACACCAAAAAAATGTGTGTGAAAACAGAACGGGTCTGGACTAGCTCAGAATGGAACTCATATGGAACCAGCATAAGACAGGGGAATATGGAAGCACCTCGTTGAGTCTTTGGGCTCCCGAGCCTACTAGGACAAGGAGATGAAGATGATGATGATGACATAACTTAGACTTAGTATTAACAAAATTATGGTTGTTTCACTGAAATATTAAATTAAATCTTCTACATGTTTTTGAAGATCAAACATTCTAATAAGCTTAATTTAAATATTTAAAAACTATATATGTTATTCTGTAATAAAGAACTTTCATAAAATTCACATGTTAAATATAATTAATAATTGTATTTTTTAAATTGTAGCATAGGTATAAGTGCAGGTATTATTGCAATATTGTAACGAGGTTGAAAAAAATCACGCACTCATATCAAGTGATAGTTATTTGAAATGATCACAACACTATCGAAGATTCTAGAACGGCCTAGCGTAATCTACGGCTTTCGGGAAGCGTTGAGAAGCAGCTACAGAGGCGTGGAAGCCAAGAGAAAGTTCTCCTAAGCACTAGGAACGCCTAGAGGGTTCGATATCAGCATTAGCCATATATAAATAGGACAGCGTATGAGAGTAACGTTATTGTTTTTAGCACGCTTAAAAGCGATAACGGAAGTGAAGGCAACCCCAAGATTCGACAGCGAATAATCTGAAAATTTCTTACGTAGCGAAATAAACCGGAGCGAATGATACGTGCGGAAATTGGATGTAATGTTCTAGTGAATAGTGAATAAGGTGTTAAAGCGATTATACAGTTAGTGTCTATATATGAGTGATAATTTTACGAAATTGTTTAATTTAAATGATAGCGTTAAGTAAAATACTGTTAAGTGATTTGGTACGTTTGATTAATTAATTAATCAGTATTTAATACATCCGTTATTAAACTCCAGCGTTTTCATTAATTCGTCCCGCAGCCACGACACGTGACAATATATTAAAAGATTTTTGACATGGTTTTTATGTAAAGTCCTGTATTCGGTATGAAATGTTTCATAAACATTGTATTCACTAAAAATGTCTCAGCTTAAAACTTTCTGGCCTATTTCAAGCCTCGTAAACCCCAGTCATACTTAATCCTATCATCAAAACCGCTCTCTTTGAGTCTTTAGCACATTACTTCTACTGTTAATAATCCTGCATCATCCGACCCGCTTGAAGGAACTTTCCTCCGAGTTCTGTAGTACTTTGAACCAATTTCCAGAGTAAAAGCTTCAGCAGTCAACCTAGGTTTTTTGTGCTCATATACAACTTTTACATTATTCCTTGATTATGAGCAGGAAAAGAAAACGACTTGCAACCAACTTACAATCCTTGTTGGAACAAAATGAAAGTCTGGATAAAGTAACCGGTTCCGGTTATTAACATCTATGATATATAATATAGTTACGATAAAAACGAAGAAAAACAAGAGTATTCACAGCCCTTCGAAAGGTTTTGGAGCATCCATAAATAGTCTAAAACTTTGATCGGAAAACGACAAAAACGGAGAAATATTTTTTAATTGATAATTATCAGGCGCGAATATTCATATATTATGATATATACAAGGGTTTTTGACCATTATCAATTAAAATTTGCCATAAACATTTGAAGTGTTTTACTCATACCACATAGCCATAGGTAGTTTATAATACTTTCCAGGGAAATTCCTGCCTGAATTATTACTCAAAAACTTGTAAGAAATAATATTATAATAAGTTGTGTAGTTTAACTTTCACTAAAATTACTTATATCGCTTTTACAAGCAAACAAAATCATAGAAACCTTCAAAAATAACAAAATTAAGTTCTGAAATTTTTTTATCATTTTATTCGATTTTTATTAGAGCGAAAGAATTTTTAAAGGTCGATAAGTTTTAGTTTTATAGGTCGATGGTCCAAAATTTTACAGAAATAAGTCAGAAATATTTAAAAAAAAATTGAAGTGTTTATTTCCTAAACTATTGATATTACGACATTATTGCTTGAAAATTTTCGAATAATAATTTAAGCAAGAATCTTTATGTAAGGTGTTGTGGACTATCTGTTACATACTGTATATAATAAATTACCGATAAAAAAAATATCTATAGATTCGGAGTAATTTCATAATCACAACAATTTATTTGTTAATTAATGGTCCAAAGAGTTATTAATGCATGAATTTATATATGTATTGACCCAAATTTTTATCTATATATATTAAAAATTTAAACATAAAAAACTAAAATACTATAAAAATATGGCGTTATATCGTAAATCGTATTATAATTTTCAATAATGTCTTAGAGACCATGATTATCGAAACATCATAAGTTAATTAAGTATTATTAAACATCAGAAGTATCAAGTAAATTATAAAATTTATCTGTATGTATCTAACAAGAAAAATATATTATGAAATATATGTTTAATTTTAAAAAAAAGATTAAATAAAACCACTATTTATTGAATAATGAACATGTTCCTGGCTCAATGATCCATTCAGCATGATACAACGTATACTTACTTAAAATTAAAATTCAAAGTAGGTATAGACATGAACAAAAACAAATAAATATGAATTTTAATTACAAATCAAGTTTTAATTACTAACTAATGTGAAAACATATTTAAAAAATTGCTTTTCGTGAAAAGGATTTGGTTATTTATAATATGTAATTTGCTCTAAACACTTTTTCTAATTTCTATATTTTCGAATTTATTTATTTAACTTTAATCCTGTGTTATTTGTGTGTAAAATTTCTAGACCCTTTTTTTGAGTCGAAATCCTAGGATCGGTCTGCAACAAGCACTCGCTTTCTTTTCTTTTATGGACAGGTCTCTAGACCCATATTAATATCAAAATGATGTTTCATTTCCAAAAACTTATATATATTCAGAATAATTATTGCTATTTAAACATTAGTAAATAAATACTCCTTTATTCTAATATGCATTATGCTTTTTTTTTTGTATTAGTATAAATAATGGAACACAGAGTTATTTTGCAGTTATTGAAGAAAATATTAAATATTTCACTTAACCTATTTTGATCATCTTAGTTTCCATTCCATAACAGTATATTTCATACCATCGCAATTCTACCCCTCTAGAGTGATATTAAATTTAGTTATTTACCCTTACCACCATTGGAAATATCTACCAAACCCAACTACCTGATGGCAGACCTCATTGTTTCTGTTTGACTTAAATGACAATTTCTTGAATACCAGGCGGGTAAAGTTACTCTAAGCCAGATCGAAAACAGTCTGTAAGTTCAAGGTATTAATACACCCAAGAGGAGGAAACTTTGTGGATCTAGTAAGACTAACTGTGCGCGATGGACGGATTTCAAGATTTATAAAGGATGAACTGGACTTTAAGAGTCGTCCTCAGCCTTACTTCACAGGTATTTTTTGCAGCGCCTTAAGATGAATCTCTCACTTTTACGTTTATTGAATTTTTCTAGTATTCAAGCGAATAAAAATAAAAGTCCAAATTTGTGGCTAACGAATTCTATTTATGAAAATTTTAATGTGAGGTTTTCTGGTAAATTTGGATTTTCTTTCAGAAAAAAAATGAACTTAAAAAAATCTATAGAAGATAAGATAACGTCTAACTTTTTGATTTTGAATTTCTGATAGGAATGTTTTAAAAACCATTGTTGAATATGAAATATTTGTCAATTTTAACAGTCGTATTAGTTTTCGCCAATGCAATCAATTGCGCAGGTTCAAAATATAGAAAATCAATTTGAATTGATATAAATAGGTACATTATTGAAGAGGGAAAAAACAGGGAGCCCACAAAAAATACATCTTCTGACAGAAACCAGCTGTTCAGTAACGTTACCATATTTTCTTCTTCAATTTTATTAATTATATTTATATATTTTTTAAATTTATATTTTGAAAAAAATAAAATCTTTGTAATGTTCATTAAAATTAATCCAGAGTTAACAATATATTTATATGTAGGTATATTCTAAAAACACAATTACTGAAATTTGGCAATTTGGCAAAAAGGATAATTTTTAATTAAGTTAGATTATAGATGTCTCACAGAAATGAAGCGAATTATATGGGAAACACATATTGAAGTCTTTACAGAGTGTACGTTATTAAAAGTGACTTTATAAATACCTTGGGATACTCTTTAAGATTTCCATTTATGTTTCCCATATAAATAGCTTCGTCTCTGTGAGACTACTATAATTTACTTTAATTAATAATCTAAAATTATCCAGGTACATATTAGGTCCTTACATATGAAATTGGCGTTCAATATGGAAGGAACATAAAGCCGATTTTTTTTTTATTATAATATATTTATTTAATCAAAGTATGTACCATTGCTAACTATGCACTTTTGCCATCTCATAAGTAGTTCATCGATCCCTTTACTAAAAAAACCATTCGGACGGGAATCAATAAAATCTTTGAAGGCGGTTTGGACTGCCCCATCGGAGTTGAATTTTTTCCTTTGCAAGAAGTTATCCAAATTTCGAAAAAAATGGTAATCTGTTGGGGCAAAGTCCGGAGAGTACGGTGGATGTCTTAGATATTCCAATTGAAGCTCCTCTAATTTGGTAGCCGTCTGTTGTGCAGTGTGTGGTCTAGCGTTATCATGAAGCAGCAGTGGCCTAGAGCGATTAACCAGCCTCGGTTGTTTAGCAGCTAGCTTTTCCATCATGGTTTGCAGTTGCTGACAATAGACATCTGCCGTAATCGTCTGGCCAGATTTAAGAAAGCTGTAGTGAACGACACCAGCACTAGTCCACCAAACGCTCACAAGTAACTTTTTTGGAGTCAATTTTCGCTTGGGGCATGGTTTGGCTGGTTCAGCAGGGTTCAGCCATTGCGATGAGCGCTTCCGATTATCGTACAGGATCCACTTTTCATCACAGGTAATGATTCGATTTAAAATCCCCTCATTATTGTGCCGGTTGAGTAATGCAACGCAGCAGTCAACGCGCGTTTGTTGATTTGCTTCACTCAATTCGTTAGGTACCCACCTTTCAAGCTTTTTCACCTTACCAATTTTCTTCAAGTGGATTAAAACAGTTTTATCACTAACACCGTAGCCTGCAGCTAATTCGGATGTGGTTTGCGATGGATCCGCTTCCACAATAGCCTTCAATTCTTCATTATCAACTTTGGTCTCCGGCCGTCCACGGGGGTTGTTCTGCAGGTCGAAATTTCCAGAACGAAAACGTTGGAACCAAAAACGCACTGTGTTTTCTTTTGCCGCACCGTCGCCATACACATCATTAATCCTTCGAGCCG
>JADDOH010006786.1:0-12827 GCA_016648135.1 Agrypnia vestita | reverse complement strand
TTATAAGGAATGCTTGTTGATTTAATTCCTAAACGTTTTGTACAATAAAATCCAGGAGCGGATGGAAAATTTTGAGGGATGTATTGCGATTCTTCAATGTTTCACTTTCAAATATTCTTTTAATGCATCGGACCTTACGTCCATCCCAATATATAAAAGTACGCATACACATGTTTATTGCTGGCATGTTCAAAACTAGCATGCCCTAACAACTGTACACACTTGCTCATTATTAGCATGCTTATTTTAAGCATGATCATAAATAAGCATGGTCAAAGCTAACAATCAAACACATGCCTATTAGTGGCATGCTCTTGTCATAGAATAGAGAGGAATTCTAGTTCAAAATTGAAACTTTGCAAACTGATATAGAAAATTCAAGTGAACAATAAATCAAAATAGTTCCCGAGTTTCCATCCGCACATTTTTGATTTTAGTTTTTATAATTTTTATTGCAAGATTTGTAACATTTGTCTTTTAATAAAGTTTTATTTCTTGCTATATTATTTTTACATAGCGGTGACTGAGTATTCCACAGACATTCGTGATTCCTATAATAAGTCACGAAAAGTAATGTTTTATCATCTCCCCAACGCGCCATATTTGTTTCATCTGTCGCGCACTGAGAAAATCGCACTGATAATCGATACAAGCCGCGAATGACATAAACATGCTCATAATAAGCAAGCCTGTTCACACGTGCTCAAAAGATACCCCTTCTCATGATGAATGACATTAGCATGCTTATATTAGGTCCTTACATATGAAATTGACGTTTAGTATGGGAGGAACATAAAGTCGATTTTTTTTTATTATAATATATTTATTTAATCAAAGTATGTACCATTGCTATCTATGCACTTTTGCCATCTCATAGGTAGTTCATCGATCCCTTTACTAAAAAAACCATTCGGAAGGGAATCAATAAAATCTTTGAAGGCGGTTTGGACTGCCCCATCGGAGTTGAATTTTTTCCTTTGCAAGAAGTTATCCAATTTTCGAAAAAAATGGTAATCTGTTGGGGCAAGGTCCGGAGAGTACGGTGGATGTCTTAGACATTCCAATTGAAGCTCCTCTAATTTGGTAGCCGTCTGTTGTGCAGTGTGTGGTCTAGCGTTGTCATGAAGCAGCAGTGGCCTAGAGCGATTAACCAGCCTCGGTTGTTTAGCAGCTAGCTTTTCCAACATGGTTTGCAGTTGCTGACAATAGACATCTGCCGTAATCGTCTGGCCAGATTTAAGAATGCTGTAGTGAACGACACCAGCACTAGTCCACCAAACGCTCACAAGTAACTCGCGTTTGTTGATTTGCTTCACTCAATTCGTGAGGTACCCACCTTTCAAGCTTTTTCACCTTACCAATTTGCTTCAAGTGGATTAAAACAGTTTTATCACTAACACCGCAGCCTGCAGCTAACTCGGATGTGGTTTGCGATGGATCCGCTTCCACAATAGCCTTCAATTCTTCATTATCAACTTTGGTCTCCGGCCGTCCACGGGGCTTGTTCTGCAGGTCGAAATTTCCAGAACGAAAACGTTGGAACCAAAAACGCACTGTGTTTTCTTTTGCGGCACCGTCGCCATACACATCATTAATCCTTCGAGCCGTTTCTGCAGCACTGGTGCCACGGTGGAACTCGTACCCGTAAATAACGCGATATTTCAAGTTTTTCATTTTGTAAACTGAGTGACGCAAAGAAAAAACAATTGAGGAAAAAACAAATGAATTATAATTTTCAAAACACAAATACATGAGTAAATAGCTGTAAAAATTTGGATTTGGAATTCCTAACCAAAGAGAAGATATTTGAGATCAAATTTGCCAGTACGGTAAAACGTCAATTTCATATGTAAGGACCTAATATATCAACTGGCGGTTAATTTTTGAGCATGCCACTAATGAGCATGCTTATTACTAGCAATATGCATACACACATGCCACTAATAAGCAAGGGCTAAAGAAGGCTTTATATATATAAGGCGCATACGTGCCACTAATAAGCATGTTTATCATGTAGTACCTTAAAGAGGTAGAGTTTGTAAGTTTGGATGTAGGAGGTAATCTCCGAAACTTTCTTCATTCGATTTCAAAAATCCTTTCACCAATATTTAGAATGGACTTTCAAGGTGGATTTAGGCTACCTATTATGTCGTTAAAATGAAAGGGCACGACGACATATTTATATCTATATGTTGAGGTTAGGTTAGGTTAGGTTAGGTTGATAAATTGATAAAATGTGACTAAAAATTACTAAAAATCTACGCGTGCAAAGCCACACGGGCAGAGTGAATGGTACTCACCGCTTGCGTAGGACCGCTCTAAGAGCAAAAGCTTTCTTATCGGTCCTACTCAATCGTCTCCAGGTTGACATTTTTTAAATACTACTTTGCAAGACCGTGCCGCTCCGCAGCGGTCGTATAAACCGCCGCGGGAGCGCACGGCCGCAGAAACAAACCATTCACTGTCCCCACCGCGAAATAAGTCATTATTAAAAATATATATATACATAAAATAAAACAAAGCAAGAGTTGTATAACTCAAACATAAAACACAAATGAAATCATAAGTAAAACAAAACCAAGCAAAACAGAATAAAATACAATGTTGAAACAAAATAAGTGAAACGGGCACAGTTAGTTCTACTATAAAATCACTAAAACATCGGCTAAAAACTGTCCCTCAACTGAAGAGCCGGGAGGAAGTTACATTTATTCGACGCCCATGAAAATGTACATTTTTCTTCTTTATTTACCTTAGTCATTAATGCAGAGGCTGAGTTTATAAAGCAAGCTGAAAAAAACAAAATACTCTTGACATATTGTGGATCAAGTTTTGTCCTTAAAAATGAGCTATAAAAGATGTAGCTAAATTTAAAATTGTGCTTTTTCATATTTCAGTTTTTTCGGATTGTATTTTTTAGAGCAATTTTTATATTTATAATATTTTTCGAGTTGTTCAAAATTTTCAAGAACGCAGTTTGTGTGGAACAGTTTGTATTTACAGCGTAGTTTGTATTGAATAAAGTGAAGCGAGGTAGAGTCCATTCACTTTAGGAAAGCCTTTTGCATTAGTGTGAGTAATACCCTCTGTAACATGTAAATTGTGAAATTGTATTCGTTTTTTAAACCAACTTCATTGGCCGCCCCAGTACCACTCTGACCGGCGGGCGGAGCGGTCGTTTCTTTGTTTAATATTTTTTGCTTAAAGATACGGTGACTACAAAATCACGAATATTTTTAAATTTGGAAAGGGGAAATCGCTTTCAGGTCAAACAAAGGAGAATTCAAACATTTATTATTTAGAATTTGAATTTTTTGCGTCTATCATTTAATCAAAAAAAGAATGTTACGAGATTTTCTAAACGGACTGTTACTCACACTAATGCAAAAGGCTTACCTAAAGTGAATGGACTCTACATAAAAACCATATTCCAAATTTGAAAGATGGGTGGAATCGATGAACGTTATATTGTATAAAGTGATCACTTAAGCCGCCAGCCAATGTTAGGTCGTAAGCCCTGAAACGTCCAAAACTTCCAAGTAGTTTCGTCTGCGTGAGACATCTATAATAAATCTTGATTAATGACGATCCTCTGGGAGATAAATCCAGTAATCGTGTTTTTGAAAAATTTTAACACACATGCTAAAAACAACGGTACCTAACTTGAATTTTAACAAAAAAAAATGCATTTTGTATTATAATATTTCCCATCACTATTTTGATTTCGTTATTCAGATTTAAATTTTTTATTACATTATAAACAGCTTATAATATTCTGAAAGATTAATTGTTAGATTCATTTCAAAATATCTGTAATATGTTTATTTAAAACTCATGCGTCAATGTACTGCCTGCATATTATGTCTCTGACAGATAGCTGTGAATGACCGAAAACATTGTTTTGGTTGAAAAATTATCTGTCCGGGCCTGATAGACATGTGTTATTATTGGTCTCACTAAAGTCTTCATTAACAATCCTAGCATAAATGTATTAAATAATTTTATAAGCGGGTTTATCATACAGTTAGTGACGTTTGTTAATAGCGATAAACTTTAATGCCACGAATAGTAAATATCAGGGGCGTGCCCTGCATACAAGCAAAAAAATGAGATTCCAGTAAATATTTAAATACAGCACAAAATTATGTTTTATGAACGGTCGATCAAAATATAATAACTAATAAAATATATCAAATGTTGGGGAAGGTATATATGTAATAACGAGTCTATAAATATTGTCACGGAATCGTAACCGTGGGAGGCAAATTAAACACTTTATTTACTTAATTAATTAAAGTTTTATTAATTAACTTCAGTCACTGGACACGTATTTAATCGGAGCACCGTTCTTTAATTAAATTTTGTTATCTTGTAACTACTCGTCACTCCTGAATATTTCACAAATTCGTACTTTTCTATTTCGCTTTACTCCTGTTTATGGTATAGCGTGGGTTCCCAATTCGCTAGCTTCTATTGCCACGTGTCGCTTGTCAAACTCAAATCAATACACAATGTCGGTTGGCGATACATCGAGAATGATCGACTGATTTCTAAACATTTCCGGTGATTATGGTTTCTTCTAGAATAGTTCAGTTGATTCTAAATTCAGGTGGAATGTTTAAAAGACTTCGATATGTGAAGTTATTATTGTTGTAGACTTTCGTGACAATATGAATAAAATAATAATCTAAAAATAATGAATAATTCACAATGCAACTACGTCCGTCTCTAAGATGACAGATGGCGCAAATAATGATGAGGTATAAAATAATGAAAAACTTAAAAAGCAAAAGATTATCTGTGTAACAATGCCTGTCACTAACGCACTAACGAGATGGGGAAAATAATAATGAGGTATTAAAATTATCAATGCCCGTTACCAATACGCTACGCTACGCAAGATGGCGCTGTTTTCACAGGCTTAACTCTCGGCCGAAATACGTATACAGTAAAGTTTTCATTTTTGATGGTTTGTTTTAATTACGCATAGCGCTCGTGGCCTAACGGATTTTTTTATATTTGTTTAGTTCCTGAGCCTTGTTGCTTGGGCTGCTGTGAGATATTCTTCACCTCTCACTTGCGACCCATTATTAACCTATCGTTCTATTCAAGTCATCTAATTGATACCTACTGAATTGAAAATTTCACACCTCCGATTCATGTTGTATGGATTATCTACTTTATAGTAGAATAAATTTAACAATAACACACTAAAGATGGAGCAAAAGCAACTAATTACACCATTAACTAAGTACATCATTCTGAATACAGCATTACTCTAGGTTCTTTATTCACCCGATACAGCTCCGTGTAATTTTAAGTCCAAAATGCCGCTAAAAGGGACCCGATTTGAATGAAGAGAAGACATTAGTCGGCCCAGTTGAACATCATTCCAAAAGTACGTTCCAGAAGTGTTTCCAACAAGATCGGGACGGGATCGATGCGAGAAGTGTATGCATTACCAAGGAGACTAATTTGAAGGAGATTACAGTTAGAATAGTGTGTATGAATTAATGTGTTTCTGATTTTACCGACCGAAGGTTCTATTTTTTGAGCACACCACGAATGTAGTGTAATATCGTTAGTAACGCGTAGCCAAAGTCTATGCCTACTGTACGCCACTGTTAAATATTAGCAGCATTTAAAAAAAACGCTCTTTTTAATACAACAATGCTGTATTATAAAGAGTGTTTTTTTAAATGTATAGAACTTTAAAATGCATAAAAAATATATTGGCTTTGTTGGATAGATAACTTTGTCATTAGTGTTTAAATTAATATAGGATGTTTTTTTATTATTTTTTTTAAATAAAGATGCGAGCACAGAATACGTTTAGCATCAATATTCTTACTATTTTCTAAATAAACTATATGCTCGTGCAATGAAAATACATAGGACTAACTAGGCGAGCGTCATGACCGTTACACCAAAAAGCTATTAAATTGTTTTTTTTTTAAATAGAGATGCGAACACGGAATACGTGTCCCATCAATATTCTTACTACATATTTTCAAACTAAGCTAAACGCTAAGGCTATGAGAATAGGACGATTTGTGCTCAGTTTGGTTTACCATTCCATCATGAACAGAACATTTCAAATTGTGAAAGTTTATTTAAAAAATCGTGGTATGGTAATTATATTGTAACGAGATGTTAAAAAGCAAAGTATTGCGAAAAAGTATAATTTAAAGAAAGGCGATGGTTTAGGCATGTTGAGCGAATGAATGAGGAAAGAATGGTAAGAAAGATATATAATGCAAGTGTTGACGGCGCCAGAAAGAGAGGGCGACCACGGAAGACGTGGCATGACCAGATTAACCAGATACTGGAAGATGGTCCTGTTAGAAGCCTCAACAACCGTCCAGCTTGCATGCGAAGGTGTAAGAATGTAGATGAAGCGAAAGTTGTATGTCAGGACAGAAGAGTATGGCGCTCTATCCTCTCTACCTACCCCCACGGGACACGGAGTGATGGTAAGTTAGTTAGTTAGGGTTAAGATTAATTCGTTTTAAGTGATTTTGTACATTGAATAGTTAATTAATCATTGATTAATAAATCGCTAATTAATTTCCAGCATTTTCATTCATTCCTCCCGCAGCCACGACACGTGAGAATATTTAAACACTAATGGAATAAAATAATCTTTCCAATAAAGCCAATACCACTATTTTTACTTCCTTTCTTTTAACTCGTAGCGTCTGCTTGTATACTTGTCGTCTTGTCTGCTTGTCTGACGAAAAAACTTTGGATCGATTTTTGACCCTTTTCCCGTGATCCAATCGAGCTGAAACTTTGCAAGCAGACTCGTGGCTACGATCAAGAAGATCTATCAAATTTTTGTTAAAAAAATTAATAAATTTTTGGATTTTTCAAATTTTGAAAATATTTCAACGCGTCTGGTAGACGTGAAACCTGATTATTGTATAATTTTGGATTTTTGGAAATTTTTTATTACTTCCTTCGTAGCGTCGCGCGTCGCCCGACCGAAGCCCAACGCGTAGGTTAAGCGAAAAAAAAAAGTTTCAACTAGTAAATGAGAAAGGGAGTATAATAAAATCTTGGTTTTATGGGTTACTTTTTTATATTTAATTTCATTTAAAGTTCTATATCTTAAAAAAAACATCCTCTATGAATACTGTGTGTATACTGTATCAGTACCTACATATTGTGTCGTTTTTAATATAGGTAGGTACTCCGCAATATATTACGAATGAATTATTCGTGAAAATTTAAATACATTCTTTGTTAAAAAATATTGTTTATTTTATTAGTATATCTACTTTTGTGAGTTTTTTTCACCAACATGTTTCAGAAATTACCATTCCATCATCAGGGTGCTGTATAACTGTCAAAAAATTCGAATGTAATGTCTTTTGTTCCTTGTTTATCCAAATTATTTGAAAAATTATTTTGAAAAAATATTATTTCTGATTAAGTTATTAAGTTCTTGATTACTCGTAATTATTGGAAAATTTTTTAGAATTGGGCTAGTAGTCGAATTCAATTGATTATTAATAATATTTTGATTACTATTGCATGCTTTACCAATTTCTAATGATTGTAAATTATTCAATTTCAGACCAAAATTATTTATGTGTAAAATAGAAAGTCCTACATTTTTGTCAATACCGTGATCATTTTCTAATAAATGATTTGCAAATTCAGATAAACCATGAATATTCAGACATCTTAAATGTTCTTTAACTCTTACATTGAAATTTCGACCGGTTTTTCCAATATAAAACGCTGTACAATCTTTACATGACAATTTATAAACACCTGAATTGTTAGTTATATTATCTTTATCTTTTGCATTTATGAGTAGTTTCCCTATATTATTATTTGTTTAAAATGCAGGTCTAATATTTTTACAGGGAGACAAAGGTACATTGACAAGACGGTGTATCATTGAATGAAAACCTAAAAATATCTTTTGTAATAATTGTTGTATTGTCGTTTTTTGTTTGCTATGGGATTTGATTATGCTAGAATAATGCGTATGTAAAATGTGTCTTAAATAGACGCAAGGGGAACATTCTTCTGCACTGATCCAATCCCTTTAAATCATAAAAACGGGGTTTTGTTCATCTCTTTACAAATTAATACTCTGTGACAGAATGTTTAAAAAAAATATTTTTTTTCCAAGTACATGTATCACAAATTAAGTAAAGACATATATATAAAGTGAATTTTTTTTTATATAAAGTGTATATCAGTATGAACAAAGACATGTATTCATATGTGTATTAACAAAGTTTAATAATTTAAAATGTTCGTTAAGGAGATTTCGGTAATGACTTAAGTTAACGTTGAGAATATCTTCAATTTGTCCAAACTCGTTTCCTAGGATAGAAAATCTGTTAATCGTGGAGTATTTTTGGTGAGACATATGTAACCTTTTCGACGGACAACATCTAATTAAGCATCAAATGTGGCTACCAATTATCAATATCAAGATACGACAGGAACAAGCTCTCCTACCTGTAACAAATGCGAGTAAAATGATGACGTATATAGTCAGAGAAACTCGACAACATTCCGTATTTTTTGATCAAATCTCGTATTTTTGTTTACAGTTTAATGGGCAAGAAAAAATAATGAAACTCAATTATAATTATTTATGACATTTTAAAATTGTCATTTTTAGGATATTGTACTTTATATTTTTTTAATTGCAATTTTTAGATAGATGCGGTATAGGTGTAATCGGCTAACGAACTGAAGGCGAGCGTAAGGAATGTGCGCGATTAGTGACTTATAGATGGTGGTGTGAATCACTACGCCCGCTAGAATTCACGGAATGGATGCAGGCATGTAAGCACTAAATAGGAGTGGCCAGCAGGTAGAGACTCTCACCGCACTTCAGTCCCCGCTCGCCTTTAGCTCGTTGGCCCACTATACTGATTTTGCGAATAAGTTCTTTACTTACCTACCGGGGCGCGAAGGGAGATATTTTGGTTTTACGAAATATAAATTTCGAAACGTTAGATTAACGCTCAATTAATTAATTTAAAAAATATATATAGTCGCCATGGTCACAAATATGATGTATTTATTTGGTCAAATAATCGTCTCATATTTTTCTGAGATTATTCTGGTAGTAAGATTTGTAAGGTAGTAAGTAGGTAGTAAGATCAACTTGTTAAAAAATCACCAAGTCTTCATTATTTAGCCAAGGAAATGTTGAATGACTCTCAGATACCTATTTTACAAAAAACCCCAATTAAATATATTTTTAATGTAAACTTAAATATATATTTTTAAATTATATTTAATTATTGGCGAACCTCAAGAAGTGGTCCCAAGGCCCAGTGGTCAAGGCACTTGCTTATTATCATAACGGGGGTTCCGATAAAAAATTAAAGTTTTTTAGGATTTTTTAAAGTTATACAAAGTAATGTAAAGAATAAAATAAAATTAAGCATACCCTTAAATCATATTTAATATGTATAAAAGAATAAAAAAATAATCATTTTAATGAATATTATAATATATATAATGAGCATTTTTTTGGTACTGGTGGAAAAAATGATGCCCCACTATCTTATTATTTTTTACTTTGTATATCCTAAAAAAACTAAAAAAGGTTAATACCTTTCTTAATACCTTTCATTAAAAGATTATATTTTTAATAAAAAATTATAAAAATATATATTTTTTAATCCTTAATTAACTTTGAATCGTTCGAACTAATACTTCCAGATAAGTTTTCTTCGAATACCTTTCTATTGAACAAAATATATAATTGCTTTTGTAAAAGATTCGTCGTTTTGTATTGAAAAATATCAACATCTTTCAGAGCCCTCGGCCCCTTCGTCAGGATACAATGGTATATTAACAAATTAAATACATATGTACACAAAAATTACAATAACATTTAGGTAAATAAATAAAACAATTTATTTTGAATATATTTATTAAATAATTTCATTACAAACATATTTATTTTTATATTTTTATGAAGTTATCGTCATAATTAATTACTACAGTCATTTTATACTATCTAAATTGATTAATCAAATACCAACTATCTTACTGCGTTTCTACGAAACTCGAATAAATAAATAATTAAAAAATATAATTTTATCCAATTATTTACACAACCAAAGGACTTAAAGATAAGTATGTTTTAAGTTCTTTACATTCGTCTAAACTGCAAACACCACTTCGAAACAATAAATTATATACACCTAATTGACACATAGGGGAACAATAAATAAATATATCTCGAATTGGCAGTTTTTCAGTCGTTCAATTTCTTTTCATAATTTTATAAATAGCTTAATTTCCTGCCAACAGTTAAATAACTAATATTAACAATGAGATAAGCGTGACTAGATATTTTTTTAGAAAAAATACTATTATAACTTAACTTACTTCTCATTTCCATAAAATAAATATTGGATCGACAAATAAACGCAGATTTTGAGTATTTTTGGCGAAATTAAATTAGGTTTTATCTTTCATTACATGTCTATAGCTCTGTTCCTTATAACTTCACCATAAAACTTGGCTGAATCCTTTGGCGTTCGTGTTTTTTGTGGGTCATTGTAGTCCACATAGTAGAGACCAAAACGTTCCCTGAAACAATATAAAAAAAGGAATTTAATTTAAAAAATAATCAGCATGCAGATTACAGAGTTATTTGGATAAATCCGAGAAATACTAAATTGATGATTCTGTGAATGGTAGAAAGAAAATAAGCCTGAAATTATAGTCTAGATTTCATATAAATGTGATTATTTCATTTTAGGAAGTATGTGTTTCACAGGTATTTTTAGACATTTTTATGAATTGTTATTAAACGGTGCTTGGAAGCAAATAAACCAAAAATGTACTTATTACAATACATTGACAGACAGCGAAATGTCCAAATTCTTAATTATTAACTTTAATTAATTTAAAACTTGATGTAAACCACTTGCAGTAACTTAAGTTATATTTAAGTATAAAAATAATCGTGGCTCTAGATTAGATATGTTATATATTCTTGTTTTCTAATATTCTATCCATTTATTTACGTATAAAAATATTAAAAAAGAAAAAAAGCCTGAACACTAAAGCCAATATAACTAATGACATATTTCCCCATTTCTGTGTCTACTTGTAAAAAATAACTTGTGTACCAAAATAAGTATTGGGTGCCCAATTAGTATGCGTCCGTCCTGACGAAGATACGGTAGTATCAAAACCTGTAGACGTAAAATTACTCCAAGTGGTTAATACAAAGTTTTTAATTGATTAATATTAGTAATTATGTCCAACCACAAAGTTAGAGCTATAACATAAAAAAAAATCTAGTTCTTCACCCGCGACTATTAATTTTTTAATACTATATTGAATGTAGATAAATGTGAAGAAATGATTTCAATCTTATAGTGAAATTCTCATAGTGCACATCAAGTTTTTTTTTTTTACAAAACTAAAATAAAACGGTAATATCTAAATTAACATCGACAATAACGCCTTAGTGGAGCGACATTTGTTTTCAGTTCGTAGCGTTCCGGGCAGACACTGATTATTAATATTATAAATGACAATGACACATTAATCGCAACAATTGTGGGTCCTCTGTGGCTAATCTTCACCAAGATATGTTGTCAAGTCAGGAACATTGTGATTGCATAATTGAACATTGTTCTGCAAAATAATATAAATTTTTATTGAATAGTTTATCTGACCCGACAGATAAACTATCTCAAAAGCCACAATTACGGTACATTTGCTATATATAATAAGTAATTAATTACAACATCCGACGATAGTATTCTATTTTTACTCATTGAAATGTGTATGGAAAATTCCCGAGTTCAAATAGTATTGATATTTATTATGTCGTCGCGAGATAAGGAATCATTTTTAATGGATGTCTTTTATTGCGGTCAAGAATATTTTAATGACCGTAAATCAATGACGGAATTATAGAACACAGCATGTCGTAATTAATTGCCTTACTTTCCGGAGGGTTTCCGAATTGATAAGAAAAGTGAAGTAAAATCAGAACACACAGAGAAAACCGAAAAGAAAAATGGATCCACTAAAAAAAACTGGCTTCGAAAAACTATGTATGCTCAAAAAATTTTGATAATCTTTTTGATAATCAGTGAAAGTTAAACTACGTCTCAAGATAAAGAACCCCCAAAATATCCAGTGAAACAGACCACCACACCATAAATGGCCTCATCTTAAAGATGTTCTGCCTCACCAAAAAAACGAGATTTGAAGGCGTCCTTATAAAATGGGTCTATATATCAGGTCACAGAGTTATTTTTTTATTTTAATATGCTCTTTATAGCAGTATGCATCATGTGCGGTATTTTATTTTTCATGATTTCAATTCAATCTTGCTGAAATTCGACGTCAAAAGTTGGCTAGCGTGTAAAAAGGGTCTATATATTCATCCATTATTATCTAGCAGTAACAAATATGACGGATGCCGACAGTTCGACAGCGTCACTGGGATTGCTTAACAAGATTAGAAAACAATGAAAACGGAAAATTTATGTTTATAATTAGCAAGTGAATATTAGAAAATAAAAAAACTGTAATTCTGGTTATTTATTAACTAAGTGTTATTTCTCTCTCGTGTAAAATTTTGTTTTTGCATATAGACCTTCTTTATAGGGACGCCTTCATTTGTTGATATGATTTTTAGAAGAATTTGATTTTGAATTAAGCTTAAAAACTTACGTATAACCAGACAGCCATTCGAAGTTGTCCATAAGACTCCAGGCCGTGTACGCCGTAACATTACATCCATTCTCCATGGCATCCAGCATAGCGTTTATGTACTGCCTGTAGTAGTCTACTCTATACGAATCGTTCTG
>JADDOH010006785.1:0-20692 GCA_016648135.1 Agrypnia vestita | reverse complement strand
TCTTTTCACGAGATAATATTCTATTACGTTATATATTATATATTACATCAATATCAAACATCGTCGGCAATAATACAATCAAGTTTTTTTCCTTTTGTTACGATCAATACATTTTCTATTATTTGCCACAAGTTAGATTAATTCGGGATGATCTCGTTATTATTTCAAATTGCAATGTCCCGTTCATTTCGGTACTTAACAATAGAATACAGAATAAATGAGAAAACTACATATAAAACGAGTAACATCCACCTGCAGAGGTGGCCTGGGTTATCTAAACTATCATTACCTTACTTAAATTAAACATATCAGTTGCTCATTAATTAGGTACATATTACATTGATATTATGATTCACCACTTTGCCTCAATTTCTAATTCGGCCTCTACCTTCTTAATTGATTGACCCCTGTTATCTTTATTGATAATGATCGCCTGGTCGTGCGTTGCGGGATCCTCGCGCCCTTATAATAATCATATAATTTATACGATCCTACATCTCGCGGATAGTGTCGCCATGTGGGGGATCGGTATGTCAGCGCTTTCTAAAACATCTCTATTGTCTGTCGAGGACAATAGTAAGTTTACTGCGACGACTTTCGGAATTATTATCTTGTTTTTTCTAAAAAAATGTCTTTCCCAAAACAATGGCGACTTCTCTAACAAACGCAGCTTTCTAAACCGTTGTCCCATGTGTTCGCATTTGGCCAAGATGTTCTTTCTATTGTTTAATCGGGGTTAGAGATATACGTCCCGCTGCAAGAAAAGGTTTACCGTTTTTACCCTTCGAAGATGTTACTTAAGAACAAAAGGTTGCGAACGTGTTGTCCATCCTAACCAAAAGGCCGTGCGCTCTTAATGTCTTCGGCGATGCCCAACGCCCTCGGCAACCCTAACTTTCTAATTCATTGTTTCGTATGTTTTATGGCGGGCTATCCTAAGGCGATCGTCCGTCGCAATGTTATTTTTTTGAACAATAGGTCACATATTTCGTCCTCGAACAAAAGATCGAACATGCCGGGGCTGCTCTGGCTGTGACCACATGGCGCGTGATTTTCGAAACATGGGCGCTTTGATTTCGGTATTGCCCTAGGACAAAATTAATAACCTGGTTCGCGTCATATTCCGGTACATCAAGGTAAAGGGATGTACCGGAATATGACGCGAACCAGGTTATTAATTTTGTCCTAGGGCAATACCGAAATCAAAGCGCCCATGTTTCGAAAATCACGCGCCATGTGGTCTCAGCCAGGGCAGCCCCGGCATGTTCGATCTTTTGTTCGAGGACGAAATATGTGACCTATTGTTCAAAAAAATAACATTGCGACGGACGATCGCCCTTAGGATAGCCCGCCATAAAACATACGAAACAATGAATTAGAAAGTTAGGGTTGCCGAGGGCGTTGGGCATCGCCGAAGACATTAAGAGCGCACGGCCTTTTGTTAGGATGTACAACACGTTCGCAACCTTTTGTTCTTAAGTAACATCTTGGAAGGGTAAAAACGGTAAACCTTTTCTTGCAGCGGGACGTATATCTCTAACCCCGATTAAACAATAGAAAGAACATCTTGGCCAAATGCGAACACATGGGACAACGGTTTAGAAAGCTGCGTTTGTTAGAGAAGTCGCCATTGTTTTGGGAAAGACATTTTTTTAGAAAAACAAGATAATAATTCCGAAAGTCGTCGCAGTAAACTTACTATTGTCCTCGACAGACAATAGAGATGTTTTAGAAAGCGCTGACATACCGATCCCCCACATGGCGACACTATCCGCGAGATGTAGGATCGTATAAATTATATTATTATTATAAGGGCGCGAGGATCCCGCAACGCACGACCAGGCGGTCATTATCAATAAAGATAACAGGGGTCAATCAATTAAGAAGGTAGAGGCCGAATTAGAAATTGAGGCAAAGTGGTGAATCATAATATCAATGTAATATGTACCTAATTAATGAGCAACTGATATGTTTAATTTAAGTAAGGTAATGATAGTTTAGATAACCCAGGCCACCTCTGCAGGTGGATGTTACTCGTTTTATATGTAGTTTTCTCATTTATTCTGTATTCTATTGTTAAGTACCGAAATGAACGGGACATTGCAATTTGAAATAATAACGAGATCATCCCGAATTAATCTAACTTGTAGCAAATAATAAAAAATGTATTGATCGTAACAAAAGGAAAAAAACTTGATTGTATTATTGCCGACGATGTTTGATATTGATGTAATATATAATATATAACGTAATAGAATATTATCTCGTGAAAAGATGTAACACGGTTGACGAGATATAAGATTCCGACTTTTTAGTCTTTTGAAATCTGTCTGCAGAATGAATTTTAGCACACGGGGTTGAAACAAAATAGTTTAATTAATTGCAAATAGGTAAATGCCGTGTTGGAATAAACATTAATATTACTTTAGATCGAGGCTTTCATGTCTTATGTTTTCATATATTACATACACCTAGTTGAATAATGTTAATTTGTGAGTTTTAATTATTTTTAAGAATAATGTTAATTTGTCATTAGTTATTCAAGCTCCCAATATTGTGTTTTTTTTTATACAAATTTGTAGGTTGTAGGTATATAACCTATCTGTAAACATGCAATTATTGTTTTGATTACTCGTTTAAGCAATATGATTTGTCGGTCTGTTTTAAAATAGTTGTTTTAATCTAGTAATAATAAAGCTTTTGAGCTTTATTATTATTTATTTGTAATTAATTTCACTCTTTACGATACACCATTCACTTTGGTATTTGTCCGCTTTAAAAAAAGAAAAACATAACGAAAATTCTTAAGTTAGTTAATTGTAGTAGGGACTTCCGCTACTGGTAGTGTTTCAAAATAATTCTTGTTTGGAAAATTTTCAATTGTCTGCCTGGTGGAATGTGGCTTATATAATTTTTTTAGTGTTCTCTATTTTTATTCTTTTCTTATATTCTTATACCAGGGGTGGAAGAAAGCTGATTTGATAAGATAATGATTAGTATAATGAAAGTCCTAAAAAAAATGTTTTGCATTCAATCCAGCTTACATATTGAAGTAAGAATTTTCATTATTTAGGTGTAAATAATGCTACATTAATTAATTTACGCCAAGTTTTCTTAATTTTTCTTCTAGTAATAAGGTTTAACATAATTTCTTAAAAAAAAAAATGTCTATCGAATTTGATTATGTTAGTATATGTAAGCATTCCTTTTGGGTAAGTGGCAAATAAATTACAAAGATTTATACAGAACATTAACATTAGGGGACCCGCTTGAAGCATGTATCCCATGTAAATAAGTTTTTATGTTAATTGATTCACTAAGAAATGCCACGATGTCTGTATAATTTTAGCCCTTTGTTTTGTATCTCTATGTCACATATTGACAATTATGTTTGGTCCAACTAAGAAGTACGATAGCTTGTTTTATTTAAGCTAAAATAAAACTAAGTATCAAGTACATGTTGTCATTGTTAAAGAAAAAAAATTAAAAAGAAAAAGAAAGGAAGAGAATATGCGGAGTGGTAAATTTTAAATACCGTCCGGTTTATCATAAAAAAAAAAGAAATAATAATGATTTTGTGGAGGCATCGAAGATAATCAATGTAAATGATAAGGATTGACCTGTAATGATGTAATGTATAAATAGCGTTAAATCAATGTTAATGATAAGGATTGACCTGTAATGATGTAATGTAAGAATCAAACTGACACTTAATAATAAGATTGATATTGTAATGCATACTTAAGGAATTTTACTATGATCTAATGAAACCCTACGTTCAATCCCATGTAATTAGTCAATAATGGTAGAAATAACTGGTCGATAAAAATATGTCTATCTGGCGTGTCGATTTAATTAAGTATGTATATGTAAGCAGTTTTGTTTTTTGGGTAATAAGTGTTGATGCGAATTTGTGTTTTCAATTTTCCGCCTTTGCCAATTTGTACTGTAATATTTTCCTTAAGTTTAATTCACTTTGCAATTTTTTTGGTGACGAGATAGGGATATGAACAGTGAACAAAGCGTTCGTGAAATAACAAAGTGTTTAGGCCTACATACCAGAAAAGCATCAAAATTAGCCGCAAACTGAGAGAACAATAGGGGGCGGAACGGAGGCAATATTGGGTTCGGTAACCAATAGCGCCAATCGGGACCTAGGAGGGATCGATAGAGACGAATGAACGACGGAGGCGGACATCAAAGGAGCCAATCGGCGAAAGACCAACGGGAGGCTTCCCCTCGGGCCCCCGCGACCACACCCTGGGTCGCCGGGGAGAGAATATAAGGCGAAGCCAGCCGCCAAGAAACCAGTTATGAGTTGAAGTTAGAAGCTGAAGGTGGAGAAACCAGGAACTCTAGCCTGACCCGTAAAATCGGTCCGGCCGAATACCCTGGTAACTCTCGAAGAAAGTAAGTCCGAACGGTAGCGACCACCGAATCGGCATCGCGACGCCAGAAACGACGTATCAGAAACCGCGACGCACAGTGTACCGCCGCGACGCCCAGTGACAAAAGAAGCGACGCCCCGCTGCCGACCGCCACGACGCCGACGTCAGAAGCCGCCGACGTAGCCTGCACAGTCAGAGGACGACGCCGACGCCAGAGGCCGCCGCCCACCACGAAGCAGCACGAAGAAGACACCTGCCGAACTCTCCGAAACAGGTTACCCCGATCTAAAGACTTTTTCTCCGCCCACCTGGTTCTACCGAAGTGTTAATTTAATCTCGTCACCATCCATTTTAGCAGTAAGATCAGATTTTTTATGTGTTTTGTCTTTTTTTTTCTTTGTTTATAATCTTGTCCTCTCCCTCTAAATTAGGGTTCATGTAATTTTTAAATTAGTAACCACTTTGCTGCGTCGTATGTAGGTTAAGATTAATGTTTCATGTAAATTAATTTGCTACTTTACCCAATATAGAAACTTGTGAAATTGTTTCGATTTTATTATTTTTATATCCCTTCACCCGCCTCGAGATATCAGTGTCCTAGTCAGTCACCTGACGTTTTGATTGTACCTAGGGGAGGGCGTAACCGCCGGCTTACGTAGATCTGAGATCTTCCGGCCGGTTTACCACACCGTGATTTTATATCACCTCAGACCTTACCCCCCCTACTCTGGTATATCAAGTGGCGCTTCCAACGCGGGGCTCGTGCGTATAACGCACGCCGGGAAAGGGCTCTTCTGGCGGATTCCACCCTGAGATTCAGATTAAAGACACTGATATCAAGCGAGTGAAACGAGGGATAATAGAATCAAGCTAATCGGTTGGTACTTCAACCTTAAAGTACCTGGCGCCCACAGACCTAAGTAATCTAGCCTAATAACTTACCCGGTCGGTATCATATGATAAACTTGTGTGCGACGAATCGTGCACCTAACCATGGGGTTTCGTAAATACATAAAATGGTGCGCGGAAAGGGAACAACTTTGCCAACTGCCACAAGTAGGAATATATTATGTAATTTTCCTGCAGACGATTTTTGTCGCGATAAGGCTCGCGGCGCGAGTAGAACCGCGGATTTCACGAAGGGCGGATAGCGTTGTACAGTCGGCGAATCTTTTCACGGTTTTGATATGTCCGGGGAGACAATCGGATACCAAGATATTATTTTATCGGGGCACCAAAATAAAGACATTATAGTAAGAATAGATTTAAATTAAAGTACAGACGATTACAACAGCAGCTCTTTTCCCGGAAACACTTTTAATTTTTTTTTCTCGTTTATATAAGTTAGAATTGAGTGGAAATATTAGAAATTAGTTAACACGTAAGAATAAAATATATTCCGATAGATTATCGAAATGACAGCGGTGTGCCGACAGTCAAACCATTTTGGTTTCGTCCCGGACAATGGGCGCCGGGAAAGGTTGTTTTATGATGCACTCGAGCTAGGAATAGTAAATAGCGGGTCAATGGCCCCAGGCGCCGATAATCCCCATAACACCCTGTGATAAACCTGACCTAAGCGTGTATAAGGTGGTTGAGCCTTGGCTCACCGAACCGAAGCTACCAACTAAATTTTTTTTAAATCTAACCGAAATTAATAAACCATCTAATATAAGTTCTAATTCAGATACGTAACCTAAAATACTCTTACTGATCTCGATCGTACTGTTCCGAAATACACATTATAAAATAGATAATAACCTATAAGTATCTCTACGTAGATAAAAGGTTAGAATTATCCGTTTTGAATGAACTGAAAGGATTATTTTGTAAGAACGCGATGCGGTCGTAATGTTTCTTATCGATGTTTAATTAATATCAAAATCCTATTAAGTTACCGCAAGTTTCATTCTAAATGCAAATACTACCTAATGGCTTTTATCCTAGTTTACCAGGATATCTCTCTATACTAGATTATCTATTAAATGGCTCATGATGTCGTTTTTTTCCTAATTTATAAATAAATAAATCACTATACTCTCACTCAATTACTATAGAAACGTCGAAGTTATTGGCTCGTGATAACGTCTTTAGTCTATAACTCCCCCTCTATTGTGACGCACGTGGCAACCCTAATATTTCAGAAAACGTGTTGGAAATTCTATATTTACACATACAAAGATAATAATATACTTATAATTTTAACTCGGACTTGACTACAATACGTATAAAATTTATTGTTTAGAGTTTACATTTACTGGAATAACTAACCATAACAGAAACGTAAAATATCTGAAAGAAAAGGCACATTTACATATCATTTTGTTTTTAAATTTGCTTACTTTTGTTGGCTGCTTCTATATACAATTTATAGTTTGGAGAAAAACACATAATCAGATTGTTTCAGTGATTCGCCTCTGGATTGGTTATCTTGGTAGAAACTGTATTTATCTGCAAGCCGAGAGTCTAATAATTTGAAAATAGGTCTACTTCCGAGTATGTGGTGTCTGTCGCTAACAGTACTTCACTTTTCTCGTTAGGAATTTATTTAACAAGTTTAAAAATGAATCTGTGGAAAGGAAGATTGATGTCCGTGGGTAATGACATATCCTCGGTTTCCGCGCTAAAGGGGCCCCATCGTCCCGCCCCTTTAATGGCCATGAAAAACTTCCTTCTATACATTTTCTCTGGCGTTTCCTTTACCTTGATAAACAACCCGAAGCTAAATCTTGATATAGCCACGTAGTATGTTCCATTGCCTCGACAAATCGTCAGCATTCCGAAGAAAATGTAAATCCAAGGTATACCAAAACTTTAGGGATCACTTGCGTCTAAAGATTAAGTTGGAAGATATTAATAGTGGCACCTAATTCTTTTTAGGGGTCCTTGCGTCTAAAAGAATGTTGGTTATTAGTTTAAAGCTGATTATTGCAATTTATCCTCTGTGGAGTATAAAGATAATTTCTTGGTAAATGAAAATGTGAATTCCTCCTCGTAGAATGAAGACAAGTATGTTTAACCAATGGAACATTCCACGTGAACAGAATATATTAACCATGTGTCAATACATTCATAGATATCCAAAGCGTAGTGAATAAATCTACCTCACCAACTTCCTATGACCATGTGACTATATTTATACAATAATTAAACGAGTTATCTGAGCAAAATAATTCGTGTAGATAACGGGAATACTTTATTTCAAATATCGTTGAAGCAAAATTTAACGTCCGAACGAAATCGCAATATTCAGGGGTGTATTCTGAATCGGTTGCGCATAATTAATAACCCGATTCACTTTCTCTCCCTCCCGTTCATATAAGTCAGAATGAATTATTTCGCAATCACAGCGCTCTCACCTAGAAGATTCTTCCTTCAATCAAGTACAAGCCTAATTTCGACCCATTGAGGAATGACCCATCTGTACTTCTTGAAATTCCCTAGTTAGAACTAGTTCTTTATATATAGGGAATATGCACGTAATTATGGATTTTTGTCCTCATGATTGAACGTCTCCTTGGCAAGAAGCGGGGCAAACCCAAAACAATCAACCCACTTCATTCGCTCCCTCTCTTGCGTTCAAATGATTTGAATTACGTCTAATGGGATTAAAATAGATTGGTTCTTGTCTTTTTCCACTCCATAGTCATATTATTTCAATCCTAACTGCATTATTTATAATGAATCTAAAATATCGTCATAATTTTGTTACTCGAAATCAATATATATGGATTATTCTATCTGCCTTCACGCACTCCTGATGCTGAAGGCATCCCTACGATAACTCTTGTTTGTTCTAGTATAACTGATCCATCAGAAATCACGCCGAACTAATTCCGGGGGTCAACAACACAGACTTCGGACCAAACGTCATACCTAATGAGTTATTTCGGGCAGTTTCCTTTTTAGGAATATAAAGCCTTACTTATAAACCCATTGTCGGACGTATATCATGGTCTTTATACTCCATGCTTGCTACCACCAAAACTGAACGATGCCATCGCAAGACGAGTCATATTATTTCAACCCTAAATGCATTATTTATAATGAATCTAAAAATGAATTGGTTACCGCTTTCAGTCAAACACTGTCTCTTCTCATATTCATACAAGTCGGAATTAACTATTTCGCAACTACAGCGCTCTCACCTAGAAGTTACTTCCTTCAATCAAGTATAAGCGTAATGTCGACCCATTGAGGAATGACCCATCTGTACTTTTTGAAATTCTCTAGTTAGAACCAGTTCTTTATATATAGAGAATATGCACGTAATTATGGATTTTTGTCCTCATGATTGAACGTCTCCCAGGGGTCGAACGACGCAATCTCAAAACAACCAAATTCGACTACATTTTAAATCCTCTTTCAAATGATTTGAATTATGCTTAATGAAATTAAATATGTATCTTTCCTAAGAATATACTGCCTACTTCGATATTAACTGTAGATAAATTTGCTTTAGAAAAATTTTAGAACAATTAGAAACAGTTTAACAATACTATTATATAGACTAAAAAGGTACTCATCCTGAAATCTTGTAGTGGCTTGAATCCGTAGCTCAGAAGGCCCTTCCTCCAGACTCTGCATAAGTGTGAATCTTGTTCCTCCAGCTTCCCATTTGGCACATATCTCTTCTTCATTCTCTCGATGGTTATAAATACATTTAAAAGAATCCTGACTGTTTTTATTCCAATATTGAGATCCCGATTTAAATTCAAAAATGATTTTAAAACAATCGAAGCACAAGACTAAGTAACGCATCCCTAAATTTCGACTATAAACCAGACGTTAATTATTTCGCTCTTTATTGACGCTTGTATGATGGCGTCATAACAGATAAAATTTTGTTTATCTTTCGAAAATGCGGCAAAACGCAGGCATTTGTAATACTCCTATATTTTAATACTGACATTTTGACACTATAACAGCGATGAATTTGGATGCTTTCATAACTGATTGTCAAATACCGAAACAAATTGCTTTGGAAACTATATCTCAGATACTGTAAAAACGCGCGAAACAAACGAAACCAGCGTGGCCTATCGGTTGACAACCCTCCAAAAAACTCTCGAGTTAACGCTCCAACACCTACTTATAAACTTTTTTCATCGGAAATTCCTTCTCGAAGCTTCCCCCTCCACCAAAGATCTCATTGGTTAATTTCTATCATGTTTTCAAATCAGGCCTATCACGAGCCAACACCTATTTACGAGTCTACCATGGGTGTAGTGAAACTTTTCTCCAATACGAATATATTATTATTTTTTTGAATCGACGTCCTGTCGTCAGTGGCGCAGTCGTGACTCTCACAACACAAGTAATAAATTAATCTTAAATAGTTCTTTTGGAGATATTCGATATAATTATTATTTTATTTCTTATTTCTTGTAATAGGGTGGCAGGTTAAATTCATCACAACATGCATTTCTTCTTTTTTAATTACCGAAAACCATGTCGTTCTATTAAAATAAACAAAATATAAGGAATATAATATTACATAAATATTTTATGTTATTAATATTCTAGACACAAAGAAACAGAATAATTATAAATATAATATAAAATAAGACAAAAGACCCCAAATTCAGAAGGCCGGTATACGAGAACACCAAATACCCTATATTCTTTGTAATAAATCTTTTGCAATCAAAATATTATCTTCATTTTGTCAAATATTTTTAAATTTCATTTACAGGTGTAGAATTACTAATTACAGAATTTCGTTTAATGAAAAAGTAATATTTTCATTAATGCAATGTGTGTTTAAATAATTTCCAAACCTTTTCATAGATGGAACATACGAGTTTTATTAAAAAACAGACAAAAGATTTGACAATGTAAAAATTGTATAAAAATGTTCAGAAAGGATCGCTAGCCTCGTCGTTTGCCAAACTTTTGAGAGGTGAGTTCTCTCTTCTGAATATTTCCAGCGAGTCTCCTCGCCATTTAAATGAATCGATCCCCACCCGCTCGCTTTGTATCAGTTGCGAAAGCTTTCCATAGTACATAAAAATAATCCCGACGAGAGGAGCCCTTTAATTGGAGCCCGGACGAAAGTTTACTTTAACGTTTTTGAAAAATATACTAGTCTTATATACTTTATGTCGCTTTTTATTCGGTTGCTCAAATTTAATAACAGCTGGACTTTATACAATTTAAATATCCGGTTTGGTGATGAATAACCATGTATAGAAGAGACGCGCTTAGAAATTTAAAACGTGTTTCCAAATCATTAAAAGCGTTGACGTTTTTATGTGTTTAACATTTGAAAACTGTAACGCGAAATTATATTTTTAATTCAAAATAAAATCCTTTCTGTGAGACCGACGCGACGTTGCGAACCTCGCTTGACGTGAGGTATTCTTTTGTGTTGGTGAAATTATTTTTCATAATAACATTGATAAAATGTCTCAAATTGAAATAAAACTTGTAATTAGAGGCGCCCCTTTAAAAGGATCTTTACAGTACACTAGTACAGCATGCACCATGTGCAATGTTTTATTTTTCACGATTTCAACTCAGTATCGCCGAAATTCTACCTCAAAAGTTGACTAACGTAGAAGAATCGTCTATAATCATTGGGTAGAACCAAATATGACGGATGCCAATGACGATGCAACTGGGATTGCTTTACAAAATAAATAAATGAAGAAAATATACAATTAATAATATAAAATCAATAACTGGCAAGTGAATATTAGAAAATAGAAAAAATGAAATTCTGGTATTTATTATACGAAGTGGTTTTCCTCTTTCCTGTAAAATTTTGTTTAAGCATATAGACCCTTTTTATAGGGACGCTTTCATTTATCAAATGTGAGTGCAGAATAATATTATTTAAACCATTTTGACTGTTTCCGAGGTAAGTTTGTAGTTTACTCCATAATCACACACACGAAAATACAAGAAAAGTTTTTTTTCTTTACACGGGATTATTTAAATCGTTTGACAAACTTTGTAACGTATATAAGGAACAGTTGTAATACATTGTAATGCAGAAAGACTGTTTTGTTCGGTTAGTTGAGCGTAGGGAGCAAGATCCACCTGCCGGATTTCACAAATACCGGGCACCGGGTTTCCGCGATGTATAACATTTCCTAGCGTGAGCATTCAAAGTCTATTTTCTGCATTCTTTGCAGTCTGGCAGCTGAGCCGTCACTCTGAGCCGATCTTCGTGAACAATGAAAAAATTTTCTCGTCTCAATTTGCAACTGTTTTTCGAAAATTTGTGCACTTTGTAAAAGGTTTTCAATAAGAACCATATGCCTTTAAAATGAAATAAAACATAAATTTTAATTAATTAAAATCTTTTTGTTAATTAAACATCCGGAGTAACTTTACCACTGCACTTTCATCATTTAAAGTATTTGTTTAATTAAACTTAATATTAGGTCCTTACATATGAAATTGGCGTTTTGCCGTACTGGCAAATTTGATCTCAAATATCTTCTCTTTGGTTAAGAATTCCAAATCCAAATTTATACAGCTATTTACTCATGTATTTGTGTTTTGAAAATTATAATTCATTTGTTTTTTCCTCAATTGTTTTTTTCTTTGCGTCACTCAGTTTACAAAATGAAAAACTTGAAATATCACGTTATTTACGAGTACGAGTTCCACCGTGGCACCAGTGCTGCAGAAACGGCTCGAAGGATTAATGATGTGTATGGCGACGGTGCCGCAAAAGAAAACACAGTGCGTTTTTGGTTCCAACGTTTTCGTTCTGGAAATTTCGACCTGCAGAACAAGCCCCGTGAACGGCCGGAGGCCAAAGTTGATAATGAAGAATTGAAGGCTATTGTGGAAGCGGATCCATCGTAAACCACATCTGAGTTAGCTGCAGGCTGCGGTGTTAGTGATAAAACTGTTTTAATCCACTTGAAGCAAATTGGTAAGGTGACAAAGCTTGAAAGGTGGGTACCTCACGAATTGAGTGAAGCAAATCAACAAACGCGCGTTGACTGCTGCGTTGCATTACTCAACCGGCACAATAATGAAGGGATTTTAAATCGAATCATTACCTGTGATGAAAAGTGGATCCTGTACGATAATCGGAAGCGCTCATCGCAATGGCTGAACCCTGCCGAACCAGCCAAACCATGCCCCAAGCGAAAATTGACTCCAAAAAAGTTACTTGTGAGCGTTTGGTGGACTAGTGCTGGTGTCGTTCACTACAGCTTTCTTAAATCTGGCCAGACGATTACGGCAGATGTCTATTGTCAGCAACTGCAAACCATGATGGAAAAGCTAGCTGCTAAACAACCAAGGCTGGTTAATCGCTCTAGGCCACTGCTGCTTCATGATAAAGCTAGACCACACACTGCACAACAGACGGCTACCAAATTAGAGGAGCTTCAATTGGAATGTCTAAGACATCCACCGTACTCTCCGGACCTTGCCCCAACAGATTACCATTTTTTTCGAAATTTGGATAACTTCTTGCAAAGGAAAAAATTCAACTCCGATGGGGCAGTTCAAACCGCCTTCAAAGATTTTATTGATTCCCGTCCGAATGGTTTTTTTAGTAAAGGGATCGATGAACTACCTACGAGATGGCAAAAGTGCATAGATAGCAATGGTACATACTTTGATTAAATAAATATATTATAATAAAAAAAATCGGCTTTATGTTCCTCCCATACTAAACCTCAATTTCATATGTAAATACCTAATATTTACATTTTTCATTGCATCTATAATGAAATTCACTTTTTTTCATTACATGTTTGTAATATTTTATATTATATAATATTGGTCAAAGATATTGACTCTATATATATATATTTATTAATTTTTAATTATAATCTGTGATTGTAACTTATCTAAAATTAATAACGAAATTGAATAACGAACACCTTACCACAGTATAATATAAATTATATCATGAGTTTCTAAAACTATAAAAACTGCACATAATTGAGGGTTGACGAAACAGCTTGGACGTTTTGGAATGCTTTAGAATAATCTGGAAAGATCTGGATTGCGGAAATTATTCCAGAAGATTCGATAAAAAACATTTCCTACAAATCGTGTAGCAGCGGACAGATTTGTTTTGATAGCAACAAAAAAATCACAGAGAGCGAACTAATAAAAAAATAAGTGTTGGCGAAGCCATAGAAACAGCGAAAAACAGGCGAATATAGACATCCAGAGAGTAAGGAGTAGCTACATATGGAATATTTTCGAGAGAAAATTAGCGCAAATTATGAAATAGTGTTCTAGTTAGATCGGCGTCTAGCGACTTTGTGTATCAAATAAAGCTGAAAGTGAATTTTAATGTTTTGCTTTGTCCCTCACCATCACAAAACCATGACATAATTTATAAATTTCATATTCCATTATTATGTTTCTATTAGCTAAAATCGCCATTTCGCCAAAAGGGGTTTGTCGTATTAAGAATGTAACGGTGAATAATGTAGTAAAATATGGTGTATGTTCCAACAGTAAAATATGAAAATGAGGCCTGAAATGAATAAGGAAAGTGAACTGAATGTGCGTTCGTTCGAGCGGATGTGCGAAAAATATACCTATGCACGATACGGTGAAAAATAAACAAATTGTGAACAAATGTAGTCTATTTGCAACATAGTCAATAGAAGACAAATTTAGTGAAATTATTTATTTGTATAAGCAGGGAGAGGATGGTAAAAAATTAATGAAGCGGGTGTGTATAATGGCGAGTGAAGACTAAAGAACACAAGGCGTCCGAGAAAGATCTGACATGTTCAGATATATCAGATATTGGAGAACAGTTCTATTGCGTGATGAGATATTTGAAAGTGGATAAGATGAGAAAGATTCTACACCCTATACTCTCTGCATACCCTTCCGCTGGTAGTTTAGATAGTTAGTTATTACGACCGTATATTTATGTATAACATTTTTAATCATTATGCGACATTTAGTTATAGAAATGCAAATGCTTAGGTGGTCGGCAGGGGTAACACTAAAATATAGGGTTGAAAGTTCACGCATTCGTGGTAGCCTGGGTGATACGGACATAGACATAAAGCTGAAGGAGCGTCAGTTGAGATGGTATGGGCACATAAGACGGAGACCACCAAACCTCACGGTGAAGCAGGCAATCTCTATGGAGCTTCATCGACAGTCAACCAGAGGAAGACCAAAGGACACCTGGATGACTCAATGCTCCAAAATACTACAGAGAAATGGCCTGAATGAAAGTGATACCCAGAACCGAAGAAGATTATAGCCTGAGAACGAGAAGTGCCGACCCTAACAGCTTACCTACCTAAGCAATGAGTTGGAACAGTGCAAGGTAGAAGAAGAAACTTTTTAGTTATCACAATATTTTTTCAAAAATAGCAAAATGATTTTATTCTTAATATAATTAATAAAAATTTACTTGATTTTCACCATATATTGAAAATATTAACATGTTTCATTCGTCAGGATATAATTTAATACTAACAAATTATTATTAATATAAATTAACTTTGTTTAAACCACTTATTTATTGAAAAAAATCAACATGTTTCAAAGCCAATGGCTTCTTCATCAGGAAAACAAAAATAATATTTAAAAATCGAAGTATAGATCAAAATATTAAAAAGTTATATATGGAAAATAACAATATAAAGTACCTAATTAATATGAAAATAAATTTAAAAGATAACTATTTGCAAAAAGAACCTGATTATTTATAATATTCAATTTACTATTTACACTCTTTCTTTCTTTCTTTGTTTAATTTTAAACAAAGTTAATTTATATTAATTATAATTATGTTACCACAAAATAAATTTGCTACATTTGAAGAAGAAGTAACAAATTATTAATTAAATATTTAATTTTAAAAATAGATATCTTTTAAATTTGTTTTTATATTAGTACTTAATTATATATTGATTTTCCGTATATTATTTTTTGTTTTTTATTCTATACTTTGATTTTTTATTTGTAAGTATACATTGTATCCTGACGAAGGGACCATTGGCTCTGAAACACGTTGATATTTTCAATATAAGATCGGTGAAAAAAGTTTATTTTTATTAATTACCTATATTCTAATACTGTTTATATATAGGATCATGTATTAATGGTCAGTAACAGCTATTAGATTTTTTTATTAAAAATATTTTTTGATTGTTAATCACCTATGGAGGAAATTATTTGAAACTATAAAAGTACTGTATCATAGTAATAATAAATTGTGGCGTTGATTTTGTAAGAATGAATATTGTATCGAACGGGGGTCGTTGCATAATATTAAATTTGTGTGCACCATATACTGTTGGGTATTTTTTCCTTTCAAATATAACGGCTATTCAAAGAAGCAATAAACCGTTAGAACAAAAGGTGGTGACGAAATATGTTTTGTTCAGAACGGTAGCGCTGTAGTAGGTAGGTCCGGGTGATCGTGATGTTTGATGTGTCGATATTTCTTCAGAGCGATTGACCCCAGGAAGTGGCTGGTGGCTGCTGGTCCACCGTGGGGTGACCATTCAATACGTTTTGAAAAAAAATTGTGTATTTACGGAATATTTAATATCTAAGGTAAGCATCTAAAATACAATACAGCTTAATATTTTTTATTAATTTATTGAAAATATAGAAACAATTCATGTATATAATGATTTACATTTATCTTTCACATTATTATTTTTACTAGTTGTTACCCATCAAAATGACGGTAGAAAATGAAAAAAAGAAGAAAAAAATTTTTTTTTATACTATAAAGAAGTTACGGACGTAATTTAACGTAACGCATATTTCTCATAAAAACCTTGAAATTACTTCATAAAAATATGATAAATGTAGCTTGATTACAAGTCTTCAAAATATCGACGCTGCGTGACATTCTGGTTTTATATCATTGGAAATTTTTACAAAACTAGGCCTGTATAAGTTATCCAATAACATTTCTGCAGTTAAATACTTCAGCCGTCAGTTAAAGCTGTGAGAACAGCGCTATCTAGAGTAGCGTAGCGTAGTGATGATCAAAACTGTTATTTTAACCGGTCACTTAATAACCATTAATTGAGATTTATATTTGATTGTATCCATGAATGATGTTTAACTGTTGTCTAGTGTACTGATGATTGCTGTAGAATTGCGAAAAATCAGATACAACTCATTGATACAATTATATACAAATTTTGTTTTATTTTGTTTTTTTTCAGTTTATTTTGTAATATTATTGAAAAAAAAAGACATGAGGCCATTCAGTCCTAAAAAGCCCACAAAGTGGAGAAATTTTCTTCATTTTTAAAACATCGTAGGTTTGGTAATTTATTAATTAAATTAAGTTTGTCTCATTTTAACAAGATATTTGCTTTTAAAATATATTTAACCTGATGGATAAATTTTAAAGAGATATGTTTCCACACAATTGTGATTAAAAACGCTAGAGAAGATATGAGAAAAAATTGTGAAATTTACTCACTCTGCCGGACGATCGCCTTAATTTGTACAAATTTTTTTTACAAAACACAACAATTTTAAGAAAACAACATAACGTTTCTTGCTTTACGCGATAGTCACATATTTTTATTGTATTAAATTGACAAGCATGATGTAGATAGCTTTTAATTAATATTTGTTTTACATTACTATGCGACCAATACAATGATAGTGATTGAGTATATTCATTAAGATGAATGGTTATTTAAATGTTATTATAGAACTGCTATTTACCATAATCTATTAACGACTTGTGACAAAAATATCATCATCATCACTTGAGAATCATTGCCTGCTCATGTAGGAGTTTTTGCTATTGCTGTCTGTCTTCACAGGTAGTCTTCAGGTTCTTCAAGTTTTCTTGCTTCTTTCTCAATATTGTCGTCCCATCTTCTCTGAGATCTTTCCTGTGATCTTTCACGTCTCTTATTATTTGTATAGTATGGGTGGGTTTCTTGGAGGAAACACTCTTGAATATATCCGCCATAGTTAATCGAGTGATTTTTAGAATACCCAGTAGCTCGGTAAAATTAACACTGGCTTCTCACGCCGAAGCTTCCGAGATCGAATCCCCGTTAGATCACTAAAAATATACATGATATACTCTAGCCTGGATATTTTTTTGACGTATTTTCTTCAGTAATTGGGCTCCATGCCCCGTTGAAGCATTTTAATTAAATTAATAAAGCATCCACTTCCGATATTAGAAAAAATCTCCCGTATGTTTGGCGAATTTTATTCGTCCTTTTCAATGACTAAACTTCACGTTTCATTCCCGAATAAAACAATTAACCTACCAATAGTTTTATAAATTATAATTTTGCATTCACTGCAATAATGTAAAAAAACGTTTTTCCCATTGAACTTATTTTCCCCGAATTTTTCAACACACGGCTCATGTCCGCGGTACCTGCCCACAAGCTCGGCTGTAATATTAGAAATGCTCCTTCCTTGCCTCGGAGTCCACATAACAATAGTTATTGTCTGTGGACGTGGATTGACCTAACCATAAAAGTCGTGATGTCAAGAAATAGTCCATCAAAAATTATACCGCCCGATCGCAAGTGAGCGCATAAATTTGCTTCCAATAAATCCACGGCTACCAGGCGCAGCAGATACGCGCTCGTGTTGAAGTTTCTGCTCCCATCTGATTTACGATTTATCGCTATCCATATCTTCGCCGTTTAATGTTATATCATAATTTTACAATAAGCTTTTGTTTTTATGGCTCAATTTTTACATGTTTTTATAGCTTTATTAATATTTGACCCATTTCATGACCACCGCTCGCTCCGAAAATTAGCAGAAACACGTATTCCTGATGACATTACAATAATCATTCATTAATTATACAAAACAGTTTTACTTATTCAAAAAAAAAAAAATTTAAATGCTGATGTGTTCATTTATCGGATATGATGCTACATTTATCGGTTTTGTATTATTTTAAAAATGACGTTTGAGTTTTGAAGTTCGGATGACTATAGGATTTAATGTAACAAATAATAAATTTAAGATATATTATGTATGTCTCATAGAGACGAAATTATATTTTTTGTGGGAAAGTAGGTATGGTAGTCTTTAGGTGTCTATGTATTTAAAAGCAATCACATTTAATTATATTTTCTCCCATAGTTATTTTTTTATAAAAGCGTGTTTTTTTATACAGTATTTTTCTTAAGTAAAATTAAGTAAATAGTTTTCAAAACACATAAGATGAATCAATCAAGTCATTGTTTATAATTTTATTTAAAAAATATCTATCGTTGACTTGTATTTATTTTATACTTAATTGTTACATTTCTTCATCAGACATACTGAAAATATTTTGTATCTCGATGGAAATCGAGTCAATGACCTCTGGATCCAGGATAATCATATCAAATAACCTATTAAATCCACCCTTTCTCACTTCTAGAAACCATCTAGGTGTATACACATTCATATAAATAAATACATAAAAATACTTTTATTTCCTGCGTATTACATACAGTCTATAGTTCTATTAGAGTAAGTACATAGTTATATAAAACAACTTCTTTTTTTATTAGTAGATAGTTTTTGTATTTTTAGCTATTTCAGTTTTATACAAAAGGTAGTAGTAACTTTTATTTTTATTTATTTTGTTAATTATTATTAATTATTATATAATATTAGCTTAGTCTGCAAGAACCCCCGAAGGGTTGAAGGCTTCCTCCAATGATGTCCATTTGCCTCTAATTCGCTTCATATACATATTCATTCAAGCTGAATATAAATAATATATTAAGTACATGAATGAAGGTACATATTATTTATGTTGTATGCAATTTTTCTATGAATTCCGAAAATTTTCTTCGTAATTTTACTGCTCGTTCCTTTTTCTAATTTACTTATGTTTTTTTTTACTTATGTAATTTATGTAACTTATGTACTTTACTTATGTTACACTATGTTTTTAATATAGTTTGTATATTAAAATGAAAGAAAATATGTTAATTTTATTTGTAGTAATGCGAATGAATTTTTAATATTCAATATAAATTACTTTATTGATAGTCCAACGTTTTACAGAAAATAAGTAAGAAATATTGAAAAAGAAATGCAAACTTTTTAGACACCTTTACCCAAATCTATGGATATTATGATATTATTCCTTTTCAACTTTTTTGACTAATAATTTAGGCAGGAATCTACCTGTCAAGTTTTGTTTACTATCTGTATTATATACCATGTATTATAAGATATAAAATATATAAACTTTTCTTTGTATATTAAACAAGTTTAAATACTTTGAAAGCACAGGAATATTCGGTATTAAAAATGTTTTAGTATTCAATATTAATTTTCGTTATTTTCAGACTATTTTCTTAACGGCTATTATTTATCTAATTACTTCGTAAATGTTAGAAATTAAAGAGAAAATACGCCATTAAAAATTAAGTAGTAATATTCAACATGTATTTACGATAATTTGCTACCATTTTCTTTAAAGTTCTTATTTATCTAATAGTCACTAGGTCGATGAGTGATACTTCTGAACCAAAAATACGAAGAGAAAAGAATATCAAGATTAGCATAGATATTCAAGTCTTCACCTATAATAGTCCATGAAATGTGTTCCTTTATAAGAGCCAACACACCGCATGTGTCTGCTGATGCTGTCTACCCGTTCCGAGAAAAGAAAATCTAATATAGATCCAAGGTAGTTCCGCGTTGTCCGCAATACGGATCAGGTCATAAATCTGAAAGGCATCCATTTTCTAGCAAGCGCTGTCACTTTGCCATCAAAAACCAATATATAACGCGACGCAAAAAACCCCACGACGGCGTTCGTCCAACGTTAAGGTTCTATTCATTTCTATTGTCTTCCGTGCGGGGTCAGATCTGCTGACCTTGTTTTTTTTATTTGTTATATATATGAAAGCCTGGTGGCTTTTAAAATTTAAGAGCAGATAACGGTGAATAATTTTCAGCATTTCGATATCGCCGGGACAATATAGGTATTTGCATATCATAATGTACTTTGAAGGGCAATCAATTTATCATCACTCTTAGCTGCGGACTAAATATGTCATTGGTGCTTACTCAATGCTGAGTGGGCGCAAGACTGACGATGGATCCAAAGGTCGAGGTTTCAATCCCGCGAAGGGGGGAAAAAGTATATTTTCTAAGTATACATAGTCATATAATATAACAATATAAGAAAATTGATATATTATATTTCATTAGAATTTAGTTTCAATTTCCTTCAAAATTTATTTACATTTCCTTAATACATATCCTTTGGCTTGATACACGCTTCAGTCAAATATTCTTTCATAATATTCTGTGTTTGGACCGGGACTGAAGCGGTAGACGTAGTGTGAATGACTTGATTGTTAATTGTATAATATTAATAT
>JADDOH010006784.1:0-17996 GCA_016648135.1 Agrypnia vestita | reverse complement strand
ACCGACGGAGTAATTCAAATTTAGAAAATATTCCGCGACGTTATCGGGCCGCCGTAATCAAACTTTTCTGATGATTCCAATTTGAAAAAAACCAATAAAATTTCCAAAAATCCGAAATTATACTTTAATTATTATTTTTTTTTAACGAAAATTTGATAGATCTTTTGATCGTCGCCACGAGTCTACTTGCCAAGTTTCAGCTCGATTAGATCACGGGAAAAGGGTCAAAAATCGATCCAAAGTTTTTGTTGACGGCAAGCCGGCAAGCAAGCAAGCAAGCAGACGCCACGAGTTAATATAAAGGGAGTAAAAAGATAATTCTGTGTATAATTCTTCCATTCGCTTTATGGCGTTAAAAAAAAATGGTTCTTTACTGAAATTTATTTCTGTGCGGAAGCGGATAACTTTCACAACTTCAGTCTCAATTTAAGTTTCATCTTCTATCTATACTGTAGCAGTTCATCAATCGATTCATCAATAAAATATGTTATATTTCTCTCGGCGGTATCGAAACCGCTTTGAGCAGCGATCTTTTTTCGGGGCAAGTGGAACCTATACCTGCCTACCTCACAAGACCACCAGAGAACAATCCGTGAGATCATATTCATGAAGTATCGGTACTTCGTTTTAATTAATACTGCGCTTTACTTGAAATTGTTTTTTTACATTGCGTGGTTCACATTTCAACTGTATAAAATGTGAACATTCACATTCATTCTAAAATTTATAACTCAATTACCAACTGCGAAATCTATGTGGGTATACCATTTGGTGAAAACGACTACAGATGTCTCTAGTGTATTCCCTTCAAATATCTGGAAGGTTTTAATTGGAACATTATACATATTCCAAAAGTTTAACAATGTGTGGATGTTCTTATGATGAAATTAGTGAACGTTGCATTATGTAGAGTGATCACTTAAGTTGTTGGTGTAATGGTCATGACGTATGAGTAGCTTGTTGGAGTAGTGTTCATGACGCTCGCTTGGTGATCTGTTGGTCGGTGGTTCGAGGCCCATTCTAGGACACCAGCAAGTTAGTCCTATTTTCAATTACACAAGCGCTTAGCTTATTTTGAAAATAGTAGGAATATTAATGCGACACGCATTTCGTGTTCGCATCTTTATTTATTTAAAAAATAATAAAAAAGAGCCATATAGGTTGTACGCCCTGGGCCATCGTATAAAAGACTTATATGTAGGTTTCTCATATGAAGAACTTTGTCTCTGTGAGACTACTATAATTTATCTTAATCAAAAATGATAATTCAACGGTAATATAAATATCATCATCATCATCTTGATCTTTCCCTTGTCTAGTAGACTCGACAAGGTGCTTCCAAATTCCCCTGCCTAGTTTTGCTTTTTAATGTGATTGGCACAACATAAAAATATATTGTCAAATATATTCTAAAAAATATATTCTATGTTATTCCATTAAATTTCTTCAAAAGAATCTAAATCTTCTGCTTACTGCAAAGTGCTTGTGATTTCGTCTACCCTGTGAACCTTTCCAATTGATTGTAAGATTATTTTTGTGTTGTTTTATGCGTAAACATGTCGCCCATTGAATATATCTCGTAAAAGCAAAATATAATAAGACAACGGAAAAATATTTCAAGAATAGAAAAATGTGTAAATCTTTAATTATACATTTTGTGATATTTTATTTATCGCGATTTAATGGATACCGCTATTCAATTTATATATCTGAATATTTTGGCTTTTATTAAAAAGAGATCCTTGTTTGGGCCTATTAAAATTTCAACAAACAACTATAACTCTTAGAGCATGAGAAATTATTAAAATTAAAACTCACATATAATTAATATTATAGATGACGCATATTATAGATAATAAGCTATTTTTTGTGCGGTAAATTAGATGAGGAAGTTTTTTGGGTGTCTATAGGGCTTACAACATATCGAACGGCTGGCTTAAGTGATCACTTCACACAATGTAACGTTCACGTATTCCACCCATGATAGACTACCACATCTATCATCATATTTATTTGTACTTTGGCCACTTAAGCCAGCTCTATGATAGGTCGTAGGATGTACAAACATCTAAAAAAACTTCCATACATACTTTACCTTATAAAAAGTAACTTCGTCTCCACGAGACTTTTATAATATATCTCAATTAATGATGTCCCACTGGAGATAAAATCCAGTATTATGTTGTGTAAAAATTTTAACATGCTGAAATATTCTGGATTTATATATTTTTTCGGTTATTGAATAGACGGATACAACATGAATGAAAACATATAATTGAAAGATATAAGGATCATATTGTACCTAGGTATATTATCATTGGACTTGTAAGAAAAAATAACACGTTAAATATGAAAATATATATATATATATAAGTGAATCTTTTTCCTCGTATCTTTTACTTATATATACTTTATGACTGTATTTATGAATAGATTATCTGTGTGTATTGTATTTACGATTACACACTAATGAAATAAATCTATTTGATTACTCACACTCACTCACTAAGTAATTACTTATACTCACAAGTTTAAAATATTTATTTTTTTGGAAGGTTAGCTTAGGTTAGGTTAGGTTAGGTTAGCAAACAAAAATAATACAGACAAGCATTCTAGGCTGAATTTACATAGCTCTAGAATCTCATTCATCATTACTTCCATACTCGAAGTGAGCACTTTGCTACACAATCGATTTATCTTTAATTTTTAATAATAACTATATCTACCTACACCCGTGAAAAATCACGGGACACAATAATTACAGGATTTTGAAGCTAAAAATTCATGAATAAATAAACTAAATATTAATAAAATAATAATATAAAATCGTCAAGACCGTGAAATTTGGGGGGCGACCCTTGCGTGTTACCTGAACCGCATGCTGATTTCGTGTCACACTCTAATTGCCCTAAGTTCTAATTTCAGCAAGTTGTGGACATTACAGACAGACAGACAAAGAAATTATTATTTTTAATAATAATTACTAAATTCTTCGGGTTAACATAAAAAAAATTGATTGATCGGAATGGGCCGTGAAAGCCATCAGGTACCCATCTAGTAAAGTATTAATTTTATTTAATTCTGTTAATATTTAATGACTTCATAAATTCTTCATATCAATAACGAAAATGCAGGTCTATAAAATTCTCGCTGGCGGGGCACCGCGGCCCTAACGATTCTCGGCACGAAACCAAATAAAAAGGACCCCGGTTCACACATTTTATCTACGATTAACTCCAATTCATCGCCGGCTCTAAATTATGCTTTAAAGGAAATCATCTTAACACCTAGGTGTGATCTTCATTTTTGTACAACCGTCCCAGCGTGGAGCGCGAGATGCAGCCACCGTGGCGTTGCGTTGCATTCTACTTTTAATGTGTAACAAGAGCAATATACTGAGGGCCAATTGAATTTTGGTTGTATGATAATATTTTATTTTTTTGGTATTTTTGTAATTTTGTGTTTTTCGGATTTTGTTGTGGTTGATTTATAGTCTTTCGTTTAAAGCGGAAATTTTTGTGGTTTTCACCAAACGACCCATTTTTGTAAAAAATGTGTGCTTTTGACGAACTATTACTACTTTTTGGTCTTGTGGTTAGGACAATGGCCTCGTGATCCAAAGGTTGCGAGTTCGAACCTCACTCCAGACTAGCAAGTTAGTCCTATTTTCATAGCACGAGCGTTTAGCTTAGTTTGAAAATAGTAAGAATATTGATGTGACACGTATTCCGTGTTCACATCTCTATTTTTAAAAAAAAAATAATAATAATAATAATAATAATAAAAGCGAGTTGATACAACCGGCCCTGAGATGTAAGCAATCATTATCGCTTTCATTGTTTTCTCCTATCTTAAAAGATCACAAGCAAAAAATGCTTTAAATTATTTTTACTTCTTCAATTTTTTCAAATTCTCTTTGGGGCTCCATTATATAAGTAAAATAATTAAAACTTTATTTTAACTACCCTTAAATTATGTTGTAAAAATTCAACATGTTTCGGGAGCCATACTTCTTTCTTCACGAAATTAATATACTTAAACAGCATATACATTCATTGTCCTGAAGAAGAGATCAAACATGTTGAACTTTTTCAACAAAATTTATGCGTCAACGTCAACCTGACCACTTCCTATGTGAAATATGCGAGAGAGAGGCGCAGCAACAACAACTAAGTCAGAATGGCGAGGGGATCCTCGATTACGAGACCGGGCTAGAACAATATACGCGATACGTAGGTCTTTCGAACTGTCGAGAAGATTATTTTATTTTCTAGTATTACAATCTTATTGCTGTCACCGACATTTTTCAAGGGATTCTGTATGTCATCTCTTTTACCATCTTGTTACAATATGTACATCTGTTTTTTTTTCATCTTAATAAAATAATCGCGTAACTAGTATTCTCAATGATGATTTCAATTAAACAAACCTTTTGTTGTGCTGTACAATGACGCTGCTTAGATCTGTCGGTTGAGCGGGACCAAAATAATAATTCTAGTATAAGACTGTATTTCAATTATAAATTATCACTCTCTCGAGTTTTCACATTTCTTCGCTTTACGATATCGTGAATCAGAATCTTCCATCTAAGCTGTCCTGGCGCGCGGCTCAGACCTGTCTGACTGACGTTTCGGACCCCATTGCAACGTCTATCATCATCAGAGCTGATATCGCTGATGCGATCTTCAGGTATCTGGTTAAGTTAAAGAGCACATTAAATGCGTTGGATCCGTGGAGTGAAAATGTATTATTATTATTTCAAAACATATTTTATACACGCGCTAATGAATTCTAAGACCCGTGTTTACCCAATATTTTATCAAAATCTGAGATAGCGACGATGTTTCCATGAGATTCTTTGCAGACGACTCTCAACATTCGTACAAGTGTCAGAAATTCAACGTCCTTCACCTCGTTGCACGCTTTTATAACGCATAATTCTATGTCATCTTTTTGTCTAAATTTTCAGAATAAAATGCTACAGGTACCTATGGTTCTAGGTAACGTTTGTGCATACTGTAGATTCACGCTATCAAATTGAACTTCCTGTGTCTTAAGCTGAATTAAAATATTAAAAGGTGCCCAAGGTACCGATATTTATAGCAACTAAATTAAATTAAATAAGAATAAAATACATACTGCCCTAGATCGATAAAAGAGACGACAGTTAAAAGTTATCAAGTATGCGGCTCACTACTGAAATTCCATTAATAGCACACTAACGACCGCTAGCGCAGAAAGAACCAACACACCTCAACGCAGTGCGTACAATCTGCGACCGCGCAAGAAACTATCAGTACGTTCTTGATTCCTGCAATGACTGGGCTTGATGACACTGTGATACAACTGCAGCGAAACGTCGAGGATCGAATCTAAACATATTCGGTTCGAATAAAATATCCATTGTTTCAATACCTACTATGATTACATCAATAGCACACTCACGAAACCTAGCGTAAAAGAAAGGAACACACCTTCACGCAGTGCATACAATCTGCGACCGCGAAAAAAATAAACAGTACGACCTTGACTCCAGCAGTGACTCTCCTGATGACGCTTTGATACAACTCTAGCGAAACTTCGAGAATCGAATCTCGATACATCCATACGCTTCGTATAATATATCTTAATATGTCTAATACAGACCTTAATTCTTTAAGCAAAGTAAGTTATATTAATACAAATCAGTATCTCCCATATTTAGAAGATATATTTAGTAACCGCTCTAGCTCAGAATAAGACGTGCATAAATCATTCATCGGAATGGTTTCAAGACAATAACTTTATTTTATTATTAACACTGCGTCAAAACTCATATTCTCAGAGGCAAACTACATCTATTTTCGCGCGACCATAAATCTTTACGTGAAAACACGAAAACTACATTTCCGACGCCGGCTCGGAACTGCACTATAAAACTGCACATCGGAGAACTCCCCGCGATTAATCACATCTATCAGTGTAGTTATCTGTAATAACAGAAATATCGAAAGGTCGTAAATCATTAATAATAGTGCGAAATCCATCGAGCCGACGCCATTTCGTCGGGAATAATCATTTCACGACGCCCATAAATTTCAGCGGGGCGAACGTTTTCTGTTTGTTTTCGCCGCACAATCAACCGACTGTGAAAACGTATCGATTGTAAAAATACAGCCCGATGGACGCTCTCCGTTGGGCAGGCTGTACCGGCCGCGCCGCTGTGAAGTAAGAGATCCGACTTATGCAAAACACTGGCCGGACTTGATTGACAACAGGGCCGAACCGACATCTCGCGACGGCTTTAACAATTGCGTTTTTTACATTTTTGAATTATTATATATTATTTTGAATTATATATGATATTCCGCTCTCCACATGTGGCGAAATAAACCGAAATATTTCCTTGTATTCTTTACACGAATTCCTTGCATTATATTTTTTTCTTAATAAGTTAATTCACTTGCAGAGTTTTGTAGCATAAATTATGCGGTTTTATATACATATTTTATTTTCCAAAATTACAAAATAATAAACTTATAATAAACAAACTAACAAAATAAAATTAAAGTTATTTTTGGAGTTAAACTTCTTTTGGTGCATTCAGGGTAAAGATTGTATTGTAAGGGAAGTTGCCCATATAACGAAACATGTAACGAAAAAGCGATACCAGAACTAACGTGCAAGTTTACACATGTTTCGATCATTTTTAAGAAACTTTTTTTTTTGCCCCAACTATTTTAAATATTCGAGGTTACATTTCTGTAAATATGAGTTTAATTCTTTTCATAAAACTCGATAAAATAATCGACAATGATCAGTGTACATTTTTACAACTCGATACTTTTAACGTCGTTAATATATCATTTTGTAATTATTTTATTTTTTAAGTATAACTTATACCGCGCTTACTTGAGAATACCTATGATTTTTTTTTATCTTAAATATACTCTCATTCATTTTCTACAATTCTCTTCCTACAATATCTATCTGGTATACTTGCAAGATCCCTCTTACAATAATCACATGTCCGTAAAGAAAATTGCAAAAAATACCTCCAGCACACTTCTGACCATGTCTACATTTTTTTTACACACAGAATTCATATTTTTTCCCGTTCAAATGATTTTGAAGACTGTGGAACAATAAAATCAGATAGGTCAATGCCCGACGAATATGGCGGGTGGAGCATCGATTCCCGTTCAAAATGCACCATCCTTTGTAAGTAATATCATCCTCGCTGAATTTTAATGTTAGTTCATGTACAACATGTTAATTAACAAATACCGTATTGTTTATGGGATATTCCTATATAAAGTCATTATTAGAAAGGCGTCTCTATTCTATGTATAATATTTTTATATATTTTAATAAGTGTATATTTATTTATTTTATTTGTATATACAAGTATTTTAGACCAAATTCAGAATATTTCAGGGTTTATAAATTTTAATAAGTTTTAATCGTGTCTAAAATATTCTTAAAATATCAATAATTATGGAGATTTAGCAACATCAAAATTTTCATTTTCATTTTTAAATATTTCTAATTTTTCTTCGGTAAAACGTTAGATGATCTATTGAATATCGAATAACTCTATCGAATATTTTTTGCTTTAATATAAGCAAAAAAAGTATTATTGAAACCTTTCACAAAATTAAACCAGTATTTCAACCATGGCCAAACCTTCAAATTCTGTAACATTGCCATCTGATGATTGCTGTTAACTGAATTATTTTGTGATTTTATTTTTTTATTTTATTCTCTTCAAAAAATATTAAAGACTGTTTTCTAACGCATAGATACGAAACAGCCACTAAAATAAAAAGACATCAAAATATGAAGTCCACAATTTGGCACCACGTTTGGCAAAATGCCTTGTTTAAAAAGTACTAAGAGCTTGTAAATTTTGAAACAATTATGAAAAGTTCAAACTAAATACTGAATAAATAAAGTCGCCCTTTATTAATTAATTAATATTAATTATAATACGTTATGGACAGACAGACATAAACACATAAAGAAAAAATTATTTATCATAACTAACATAGTAGTAAAGGCGAGAAGTGCTCAGGATATACCCTCCGGAATTACGTGGAAGGAAATATAGAAGGAAGAAAAGGAAAAGAACGGCCATGGAAAATATTTATGACCAGTTTGCTGGAGCGCAGAATTTGCCGAAGCTACGACGAAGTGAAAGATTTGTCGCAGACGAGGAATCGACGAGCTTCAAGGTAATGTCACTTTAAGAAGAAGATAAAATCAATGACACAAAAGCGTCGAATAATTATCATCGATACTCTAAAAATTGCTTTTTACATTTCGTAAATAGAATATAACACAAAACAATAATTACAGAAAATAATGATATATTTTTTAATGTTGAAAAATAGAAAACCGGGAAAGATGCAGGGATATATAGATACAGAGAGAAAATGGATGTATTTAGCATTAACATTGTAGGGATTATTCATAATGATCGTGAAAATGGATGGAAAATATTAATTATGTTATCTTTACTTGATTTTTACTACTCAAAACACGAGTTGTAAAATATAATCAAACAATAGTAAACCCAAGCAGAGATAACATAGTTAATGTTTTCCACCCATTTTCACGATCACTGTAAATTCCAATTTTATCATAATGACATTAAGAACTTAGGTACCGCTCACAAACAACAGACAGATTATTTATTTGCGTAGGTAGTGTATTCTTTACTCTTCCATACATACACAGCCTTGTGCTACAAGATAACTTAGGTTTGTGGTTACTTCAATGTTCTCCGATGGTAAGATAAATTATAACGCAGTCGTTTGAAATGAGTTAGTAATAGTTCTGAAACCAACGTCGCAAGCTTTTGAGTGCCACAAATCCGTACACTATCGTACAATGTTAAAAACGAGACTACTTAATCATCATAAATCATTGTTCGTCTTCAACCTTATCTGACTGTAACACTTTTTCCATTGTTAGGTTCTTCATATTCAAATTGAAATCACCCATTGTATCTCGGAGAACATTAAGTACCTACTTAAACTAGGTTACGAAAAAGTGTCTTCGAAAATAAGGATGTTGTTAGTAGATTGACAAGAACCAATCTCACAAGAACTGTCAAAAAATATCAATGGCGTACACTAGGTATGGATTTAGACTATGCTGCTTATAACAAAGGTATATAAATATTGTCACGGTTCGTAGTTGCTTGGTGACAAATGAAAACACTGGAAATTAATAAGCGATTTATTAATTAATTATTCAATGTACAAGGTCACTTAACACGAATCAAACTTAAAATCACACTATTACGTATTATGTATAAAGTCACTTAAAATCACACTATTTCATGATTATGTACAAAGTCACTTAACACGAATCAAGCTTTAAATCACACTATTTCGCAATATATCACTCGTATATGAACACTTTATTTAACATTCACTAGAACACTCCATACAATTCTCGCACGTTCTAGTCGCATTTATTTATTTCGGCACTTAGGTAAGTACTCCTCCGATTATTTCGCTTGATATCTGTCATTTCGCAATTTCACAACTGGGCACATCTGGCCGTCGTCTCACAAATTACTTCGCGCTGAATAATCTGTCAAAACATACTCCTCGCGACGGCCAACATCCGCGCTATTTATCTCCAAACACTAGGCTATCGAACCTGCTAGATTATTCTAGTAGTGTTTAAGAGAAGGTTTCCGTCGCTTCTGGACTATTACAGATATTTGTAGACGCTTCCCAAATGCTATAGATAACCCTAGACTTCTGTAGATCTTTCTCGATGTTTCCATAGTGTTGTTCCAAGTGAAATTAACAAAGATTCGGACAGTACTTAGGTTATTTTTAGCATTTCGTTATAATATTGTCACGAGATACTAAATTAAGAGAAACACCATAAAATCGAAGTTTTCCGAACAATCTAAAAAATTCTACAAATATTTGGAAGCACGATAATATAAAGAAAACTTCTAGAAATCCAAAAACATATATAAAGTAACAAGTGACGCCGCGTGGATCAGATTACTGTGACAGTTCTGCGATTCCATAGAAACGAAAAACACAGAAAGCGGGTAATCAGTGCGCGCACTGACCGGCAACAAATTACGAAAGCACTTACCGGCGTGCGAAAAGTGTTCGTTAGTGATCAGAGCGATACAATCGACGTGAATCATAACTTACAGAGACAAGCGAAAGATTCACGATAGTGATTGTTTGAATTCCAAAATAGTGATTACAATATAACTCATGTCCAATGACTTTGCATAAAACAAAACATTCATTAATTAAAATTGCATACAAATTTTAAAAATAGATTTTCGAAAATTAGCTACTGGCATAGCACGGTTAGTTCTAAATTATTCCCCTTTATTATTATAATTAGCATAGGTATTCATATAATACATATGAATTTGTATCGTAAGAGCATACTTAGTATCTACATAATATGTATATCAAATAAATATCTGTTTTAGATTTATTTCCCAGAAAGCATAGTAACATTATCTACATTTTGATTATGTGTTGTGCGCGCCTCTGAAATATGTAGATATTTGTTATTATAACTCATAACTGTAAAAAAATACTGGAATATATGATTATGTATTGCGTAAAAACATCTTGAGAATATAAGTATATAAAGTAAGGTAGAAACTTCTATTCTGGTGAGATAAATATGTGTAAATGAATAATTAGGAACTAATATTTACGCGACAGACACAATTTTATTGGACGTATTTTATTCATTTAATTTTTATTATGAGTTATAAGTGTTTGAATCCGGCCGGCAGAATAGGATAAGCGAACTATACCGAAGATCTTCATTACAGCGGGTCACCGGGAGAAACTGTTCAGTGGGAATTTAATATATCTAGAAATTAACATATATTATAGATGTCTCATAGAGACGAAGCTACTTGTTTTATGGGAAAGTAGGTGTGGAAGTCTTTTTGGATGTTCATAGGGATTACAACCTATCCGTACGGCTGGCTTAAGTGATCACTTTACACAATGTAACGTTCACCATTTCCACCCATGATAGACTACCACATCCATCAAATTTCTGGTGGTACATAAGTTTTGGAAGTCGCATACCTATTGTGAGTTGTATTTTTACTACCACCACCTGCGAAATTCACATACGAAACAAATTGTGCATGTTAAACATATACACAACATTCAATCTATTGATAGATGTGGTAGAAATGCACCGATATGTAATAAAATCATTATTTAAGGTAGAAAATAATTATTATGTAAGGTAGATTATGGAAGTCTCACAGAGACCAAACTATTTATGTGGCCCAGGGCTTATGACAATATGAGATGGCTTAAGTAATCACTGTACATAATGCAACTTCCATCAATTCTACCGTAATAAAATCCACCATTATCAAATTGTTGAAAGTTGTATATAACATTTTCTAAATCAGTTTCTTTCAAGTATTCGAATGGACTAGGCTAGATACATCTATTATCATCCCCTTGACACTCCTATATTTTAATGTGGAATATTATGCAATATTCTTTTTAATGTATATTTGATATTCTTCCATATTATTTAATATACACACTACAATACGCCTGAAAATTTTTAATTTAAATTTATCATGTTATCTTTAAACAATATTTTTTATATAAAAGTTTGTTTTAAAAATGATGAGAAAAAAGTATGAAAGGTTCTTCATTCGAACATATATGTAGAACTTGCAAAATTTGATAATGTGTGGATATTCTTACGATGGAGTTGGTGAACATTGCATTGTGTAGAGTGACCACTTAAGCCAGCTTATACAGGTTGTAAGCCCTGAGTCATCGTTTAAGAGACTTCCATTCACTTTTGTCATATAGCAAAATTATCTTTGTCTTATGAGACTTCTATAATTAATCCTTAATTAATTTATCATGTTATCAGCCATCTCATACAGGTCATAAGTTCTGTAATGACTTTCATAAACGTTACCCAAATGAATAGCTTCGTCTCTGTGAGACTTCTATAATTCATCTTAATCAGTAAATCAGTCGTTTAAAGGTTCTTTTATTTTTATAAAAATTATATAAATATACATTTTTTCTTCTTAAATCCGCCTATTGCCTCTTGCCGGCCCTGGTGACGACGGCCTAGGGCGACCCAACCCCATATTTACACGTCACTTTAGCATCAATTTACGCAGCTTTTGCCTCACTGCGTCAAGTTTTGGGTGCAATTCCAGTTACCCGAGTCTCGCCATCTCCGCGCTGACCGACTTGGATGTTACTTCTGCCGCCGAGGAAGACGAAAATGTCTCGGGAACAATTTGCCAAAATCTGACAACACTACCGCGAGTTATCGACGCATAAATTCAACTCGATCGCATTTTTCGCAAGTCTCGCTTTAGTGGAAATTACCTCAAAAGACAGCGAGAAATGGGTTTTAAGACTGAACTTTTAAAATACCGTTAATACTGCTTTACATTTTCAATTAAACGTTATTAAATTCACGTTTTAAATTCACCAATTTAAATTCGAGTCTTAATGGAAGCTCTGTGTTTTTCGAGGGAATGATCTATCTTTTATATTTTTTAGTGATTTACAGTGACGTTTCTCAAAAAATATCAACCGGTTCGTCAGCTTATCTGGATAACCGCTCATGTAACCCCTCTTACATATATAATAAATTTATTTTTTGTTATTATTCTTAACTATGAAAATAAATATTAAAAACTATTTAAAACGATGGTTAGAATGATATCTACACCTATATCACTCAATTTCTGTTCGTCTGTCTGTTCTCTATGCAAATCTATACCGTTTGACAGATCTTACCCAAATGTTGCATACTTATTCTTTAGGACACGGGTAATATAGACGATATTTCTTCCCTCTTTAATATGTGCATTTAAATTATTTAATGTTAAAATATTTACTTTGCAATGCTCCGGTCAATAAAACGAACTTAAAGTTCTGGCGCCATCTACCGGGATTCTTTCTAAGTTTATCTAAGAAACCTTTCATTTTAAGAAGATGGTATCCTGCTACTGCAAAGAATAGATGTTTCACGATGTATGTAAATCAAATCCGAAGGAACTACAATAATAAGGTGGACGAAACTCAGCTGATAATAGCAACCGAGGTCCCAGAATAAAGTCCGTATTTTTTTTAAAGAATGATTTTACTTAACCGTTTTTAAGTAATATTTAATTTGGTTCGTGCTCTTTTTTACATCATAATTATAGAAATAAATATTTATGAAATCTTACAACAAACTTTTTATACACATTACTGTTCTGTGCTTTATATTTTTAATTTTTATACTCATATTTCAATGCTTATATCTGATACTTTTACTGCTTATACCTTTTATTGCTTATACATAGGCGCGTGCAGTGGGAACATTGAAGCATGACTTTTTTGTAAACGTATATTTTGGAAAAAAATAGAAATCAAATATTTATGTTACAGATTTTTATGATGTATCAAAATGCTGAGATAACAATTGTGATTGAAATATTACGAAATATATGCTGTATTCCGATTTTTTTCCCAAATAATTGGTTACGTAAAAGTCATGCTGCGATGTTCCCACTGCACGTCCCTGCTTATATGTGTACTTTATATTTATATTTATATATTTTATATTTTACTGCTTATAATTTATATTGTTTAATGTGTATACTTTTTTAATTTTATGTAATATTTTTTTACGTAAAAGTCTGGGCGTAAATAAATATAAAAAAATATAAAAATGGTTCATTTCTACAATAATTTAAAATATTTTGATATCGTTCTTAATGCTTGCTCTGTCACTAGCCAATAATAAAATGACAAATTGCTCTCAAACAGATTGAACAATTCACATAAATTCATTGTCCAATTTCGGATAAACTCAAAGGGAAATTTAGTAACGTACTAAAGGTTTCAAAGCTTTGGATTTATTATTCAACTAGACGTTATCCGATAGGAGTTAACGCAAATAACCGTACATTACAAACTAACAAGCAAGATGTCATTACATTTTATTGCAACGAAAATCTCAACGTAGGGATGGAAACTAGAAACTGAAGTCAGACAATATACGCCATTGTGTGCGCAGTTTCCTGCTGTAATACATTTAATTCGCAATTGCTTAAAGTAACTACACACTGTAAATTATTCGTTTTGCTGAAGCTGGCTAAAATATAGATACTCTCAATCTCAAGGAACATAATAGTCTGGCTAGTCAAAGCCCTGATGTTCTATTGAGCTTAGAATGGAGTCGAAACCTGGATCCTGACAAGGAAGGAAAGAAACATACTTAACGCTTTCGAGGTGCGGTTCTGGCGTCCTACACTGCAAATACTTCAGGAACAGTAAATATCGGGTACACCGAGGTTTTACTCGTATTTTTTATTATTTTTAAAAATTTATTCTTTATGTGTAATACAAAAATTAATGCTCCCTAATATAAACATAATTACATAAAATTATTATAAATTTCTTTCAAATGGATAGCTTCCTCCTAAAAGTTGTTATATTTTTTCATCCCTAATGTCCCCTGGTAATTTAATATTCAATTTTATTCCACTGTGCATGATTGAATTTTGCGATCTTCTTTTCTTTCTAAAAGATAAACTTATTTCATCTTTCTTGTGCAGTGATCATGTTGATGTTGTTTTTTTATTTTATTTCTTTTAGGAATTCAAAAGTATTGTATCCATTAATTATTTAATATATAAATAGAAGTACAAACACAAAATTTACTTATTTGTATACTTTCTAGTACCTATCAGGTAATTAATTGAGTTGGCGTTTACTTTGGGGAATTTCATTTTTAATGATTGTGAATAAAACACAAACTTTCTTTTTTCCACTATTTTGTTTTTTCAACACTACATATTTTGGAAACCTCTATTTTCTTCTTCAGGTGAGTTTAGACTCACCTTCAGTGGAAAAAACAAAGTTTGTGTTTTATTCATAATCATTTACAGTATCACTTTGATTCATGTGCATCGATTTCTTTATAGTAAAATCTTATAGTTAAATTTTGGTTGGATGTATAAGTTGGGCTTTGATTTATAGAATAGATTGTATTGAACATAGTGCAATTAATTTGAAAAGCCTGAAACAACCCATTACTTATAATTTTAGTATTTTAGAGTAATTTAGAAAATTATCGATGCCTGAAAATGTGAAAAACGGCATGCGGAGTAAAACAAAAATAGTCACCATTTTCGAACTGGATACAATAAAAGTGAAAGAAATATAATTTTGAACTAGGTACCTACCATAATGTACGAAAATGCACCCAGAAAATATGTTTTTTTTCTGAGACAGTCAAACGTTCTTCGCGCACGCGGAGTGCGCGCGCAGCTATCTCTTAGACGTGAAAGAAATGGCTATACACCCATCTCGAAGTCTATAAGAAAAAAATACGAAAGATGTATATTATATCCTTCAAGAACTCCGTACTAAAGAATTTGTATTAAATTAATCAAACATTTTTATCGATTGTTGCGCGGTATGATCGATAATCCTGAAATTGTGCGGGGCATTGGTTTTTATGTTCCTTAGACATCGACAGCATAGATTGTTTCGCATTCCAATATACAGAACCAACCTGCCGATGGTTATGCCAGTTGGAAGAGCTACCGCTATGCTAAACAATATCGCTTTGGGTATTGATATATTCCACGTGTGTGAAGGGGTTTTCCGTAGCAGGATTCTCCTACACCTTTGACCAGATTATATATGTCATTTTCAATTAATTAAATATTGTTTTTTTAATACGTATACTTTCATAATATGTATGCCTTGAACATTTAGTTTGTAATGTACATATTATTAAATAAATAAATTTTAACTGAAATTGAAAAAAAAAATTCCTACAACATATAGGAAAAAAATATTTTCATACTTCCGGCATGCTTCTAGAAACAAGGGAGACAATCTGGATAAATTGGTATTTGATTTATTGGTATGGATAGAGAATGAGAGATTGATCTCCAATAAGATGACCAGAGTCTACTCATCGCTGAATAATGCCAAGAAAGAAAACAACCCGCTGTGGAAGCAGAGAAAAGTACCGCAATGTTCAGCCATGAATCTAACAAGAACTAAGAATTTAATTACCTATTGAGAAGCTACGGGTAGACTTTTAGAACCTACCTCGATTAAATTAAGTAATATTTTTTTTATTTATTTAAAAATATAATAGAAACCTGAAAAGGTTTATGGATAACATTTTTTACATGATTCAATAGGAATATTTATTATTTAGATACAAAATCATTTTTTATAATTGGCCGAGTTTTAACATTTTTGTCACATCTGTTTTGAATTTGTCAGTAGTCAGTTTTCTTGTTTTCTTAAAATAATCACTAACAAAGGATTCCTTGAAATATTTACAAACAATCGTAACAAAATATATAAATTATGTAAAATTTTGCCAGTCCATAGCAAAGTTAATTTCTTTTTAACAATAGAGCACCAAAATACATAGACATAAACCGACGTAAATTTCTTGATACACAACCTGGTGCCACGGCTCGTTCCAAAACGTCTGATTTGTTTAAAAAAAAATTAGTACGAGCTGTAAATTTTAAAGCAATTATGAAAATGTCATTAGTAAACAAGTCGCGCTTTATTACAAGGAGACATTTTTACATAATCTACTCGATTTGGAACAACATTTTTAAACATACGTTTATTGTAAAAAAAATGCGTTTTGTTTGCTAGGGGGTTTAATTATGCAAGATTTTACTTAAACTTTATCTGCGGTATACATTTTTCATAAATATACGTGACGAGGGAGGCATTCTTCCGCCGCGATACAAACCCTATTCCTAAAGAAGAGTTTAGTTCATCTCCGTATATATATGCGATAATAGTCGAATTTTTTAGTGATAAATATAAAATAGAATCAATCAAAATTATAAAACTCGGCAAAAGACAAACGATATGTTAGTAATAAAAAAGCAAATAATTGTATGGCCACGGAAAACAAGGCACACAAATTTCGAGTCTACTAAACAAACTTCTTAATAAGATCAAAAAAGAAATTAACAAAAATAAAGTGACAAAATACTTACGAGTTTACAATTGTGAAAATGCAATACGTTTAACAAAACTTAATTAATATGACTATGTAATATGTTTTCCAAAATGAAAGCACTTGCACAAACAAGCCGGTGTGAATTATATAACATAATCTAAGTCTTTCATACAACCTAGCAGAAACTCGAAGTTAGTCGAAAGCACAGAATTATACGGAAACATTCGCGAAATGACCATATTCACTAAAATATGCGAGAAATTTCTGGAACGCGTCCTGTTATAAATTTCGTAGAAGGGCAAGCGGAGATTTAGTTTGTTTTACTTTTTGTGGAAGTCACAGATAAAGCGACTACGATGGTGAATCATGAACAATCGACCAGCAATAAAATACCGGAGTACCTATCGTCAAGCGAGAAGTTTTCTAATGCGAACCTGAGCGAAAAGACCTTGCGATAGACAAAAGTTCAGTGAGTTGAGAAAGTAACGGAATTGGTGTAAATTTAAGATCGTTGCTCCGATTAAATTCGTGTCCAGTGACTTAAATGAATAATAAAACGATAATTAATTGTTAGTAATGTTCTCCAAATATACAGAAAAGGAAGAAAACTAGACATCCTAGTTAACAATAGTAATACACTCAACATTCAAACGTCCTATATTACATCCCCCCTCTTGTCCATATTAGCCCCGCCCCGCAAACCTACCCCTTTCCACCACTCCACTCCCTCATCAGACCCGACAAGAGTCATTAAGATTTATTTTAGTTTATTACTGAAGATGACGCAGTAAGCGTCGAAAACATTATAATTAAAACTTTTTTAATTAAAGTGTTATAGTTAGAAGAAAACAACGTTGTTATTTTTAATTTCTTAAAAAAAAATGTATTTCATTTTCTTTCTGCATACACGATTCCGTGACAATATTATGAGAAATAAATAAAATAACTAAAAAATAATAAAGTAAAAATAATTTATTCCCTAGCGCCAATCACTGGCGTGA